>JBBBDQ010001412.1:7867500-8047500 GCA_037127315.1 Ascarosepion bandense | reverse complement strand
CTATATATATATATATGATTAAGCACTCTGAAGAAATGGCAGAGTTTGAAAAACAGTAACTACTCTAGCATGTACGTATCGCTCATTCAGTCATGAATTAGAGCACTCTGGCTATTGGGCGGGTATAATGATAATATACACGCTAAAAAGAATTATGCCTTCTTCTGCTGAGCGCCCATAGCCCAGAGGTAGAATCGCCGACTGACGCCAATTCGGTCGGGTTTCAATCCTGGATTACAAGCAATCGGAGTCTAACCTTATTGATGAGCTGTGATACAGCGAAACACCTCTGTCTGCGGATGACTGTATACATATATAACTGGTAAAAATCCAGGATATGACTGGTAAATAAGCAGGGAGGATTCCTAGTAATATTGTTAAAATATTAAAACTGATCTAATAGAGAACTCAATGTAAATTAATTTGATTTACAGACCGGATATTTATTTATTTATTTGTGAATTCAGATAAAACTTAGCGGGAAAATAGCCATTTTCAGCATGTCATATTACGACATTCATTCTTCAACCCCTTATAAACAGAGAAAGAAGAAAAATTCTAAGCCCAGAGGTTAGCTTTAGTAAAGGAATGGTTTGGGAGGTATTGGTTTTATTAGGGTTAAGCTAGGGACATTTTGTAGCAATTTTCTCTTTGGTATGTGGCTTGACCCTTGATTTAATAGTGGTAGGTGTTTGGCCAAGCAGTTATTTGCCCACCACCTTGTTGCTGGTGGGTTCCTCACACAACATATATCCGCAAATGTTATGTATTTGAGATCGATGCGCTTTGTGTAAAAATCATATCTACCTTTACCCGACATGAATATACTGCCACATAAAAACGGAAAATTTCTCAGTTAACTCACTACTACACGTTAAACACGTTGAAGACAATCTAGCCATCTTGCCCAGATACAAATCAATCATCCGACCGTACATAAAATACTGCTGTCATATTTGGTCAGGCGCCCCTGCTGTTCATCTCAGTGTTCTCAACAGGCACCTAAGGAGAATATGTAATGTGATAGGTTCCGACTTGGCAGCTCGACTCCAGCCACTTTCTCACCGGCGGGATGTGGCTTCTCTCTATCTATTCTTCAAATATTTTCATGGCTTCTGCTCTAACGAACTAAAGTCACTGGTGCCCCCACCACAATAATTCACTCGTGCAGCCAGACTGGCGACAAGGTCCCATCCATTTACAGTTAGATCAAATACAGGCGACAATTTTACTGCACCAGGTTCTTTTCTCGTACTTCCTGCCCGTGGAACTCTCTTCTGTATACTTGCTTTCCTAACGGCTACAACCTCCAGGAATTTAAATGCAATTTCAATTCCCATCTCTTATCCAATTGACTCCAGTCCTTTCTACATCACCCCGTATATCTCGTTCTTTTCCATTATCTCTACCTTCGCAACTGTCTTCAAACCAGTGTTCACATCCTTCTTTTGCCCTTTCTCTGACATTCCCTGTAACTGGTTCGTCTTTCTCTTCAATCGCCTAAACTTTTACTCTTATGTAGCCCCCTGCGCAGCAGTGGTGGTACAGCCTTGCTTGGGGTGAAACGATTAAAAAAAAATGTCACAAATATACACGAATGACAAATGCAACTTAGTCTGTATGACAACATACCTTAAATTTTCATTAAATTTAATAACGCAAAAACAAAGTATTTGAGAACATAGTTATATGGATTTTTGTCATTGACTTGGTGTGAAGAACTTGGTCTCAATATATATATATATATATATATATATATATATATATATAATAGATTATATATATATAATAGATTGTTGTACTATAAGCGGCTGCGAGTGTTCGTAGCTATGTTTTGTGTCGAGGTACCCCCGATAAATATCGATAATCGATAATCGAAAAAATCAGGTTATAGAAGGAGTGGTCCGATTTTAATCAAACTTGATACACTCATAGACAAAGACATAAGAAACGATGTTCAGAAGTTTCAAGGTTGCAGTTCTTACAACAGTGCAGAAAATCGATAATATATATATATATATATATATATATATATATATATAGTCATCCGCAGCCAGATCTGTTTCGCAGCATCAGTACGGTTAAACATCCGATTGCTTCTAGCCAAGACTGAACCCCGACCGAATTGACATCAGTCGACGATTCTAACTCTGAGCTATGGGACTTTGTCGATTATTTACGTTATTTGCATTGTTCGGACTGTTTTCTTCATATTTAATCACGGCATTTTGGTCGTTTTATGCTCCAATCTTGTTCCGATTACAACGGCCGAAACGTCGATATTCTTGACGTTTGCCAATATTCTTGACGTTGAGATGAGGGCAACAGTCCGAACAATGTAAATAATATATGGCATTACAATTCCTAATCTCAAAAACATAGACAAATATACTTTGTGGGATATGACTAGCAGAAGTTATCGTTGTCAAACTTATGAATCTTTCAATCGGGCACACATTTAAATTCTTTGGCAAAAACGTTAGCAGACTTGAGATATAAGGTTTTCTTGTTATTAGGTAAATTTTTGTGCCTGCGCAATTTTCAGCCCATCGCATGTTATGCAAAATTTTCTATAAATATATAATGTTACGGAAAATCCCGAAGATTAACGAAATAGTTTTAACAACCGACATATTTAAATTATTTTTAATCGATACTCCTATTTGAGTTGATATTCTGTTTTTAATCAAACAGTATATTTATTTCTACCGGACTGGTTATTTAGGATAAATTTTGTTACGAAAATGTGTGTAAATTCAGCAGGATTCTAACGTGCGACCCCTATCAACGTATGGGAAACCATAACTGATCTATAAATATATGATGAATTCTCAGTACTTAATGTTATTTTGTAGTCAGTCGGTGCACTGGTACAATGACTTCGCTTCGCTCATGACTTAATCTGTCAGCATAACTGATCACAAACACTGCAACTGACGCTATGCCTGTCATCTATTTGGTCTAGAAGTTCCATATCAAGACCTTTCCGACAATCCGAGAACTCTCGAAAGTCACCTTTTCATCGTGTCCCTTCTTCTGTCAGACTGGACGACAAATTGCAAGAAGCTCTCATGTACTGATGTTCCATTGACTTTTTTTCAGGTCATCTTTATAATACTTCTTTAACTTACCTCTGAAAAATTGTAACTAAGCACAACTGCAGGAGAAGTCACAAGTGGACTCTGCAGGTGTTGAATAAGCACAAATGTGCCTGAGAAAATGTTTGCAACAGGGATTGACTATCCGTGTTATTAGAGAGTGATTAGCCATGAATGTATTTATCTAAGTACAAGGTAATATGTGTGTGTGTGCGTGTTTGCGTGTGTTCATTGTTTTTGTCTATTAACGTTCTTTTTCGCACATGAAAATGAAATACTTCATTATCTTGCCAGTAGCCTATAAATAAAGAAGTGTCGGGTTCGCTCCGCATGCTAGCTTTGTACGACACACGTCACAAATGGGCTGAGGTCTCGTGGAATAGAATGCCGGATCGAAATCTAATCGCCCAGTAGACGGGTATGTTCGGAAAAGATACATGTACCTATGTATGTACGTATGTATGTACGTATGTATGCAAATATGCATGCGGGGTGACTTCATTGTGAGCACTCTTTAGTTTTAAAATGCCCCAATCGCAGCGTCTCAAACAGCCTCTGACAACCAAAATCCAACTCCTGGCCTTCTCGTGGCGGAAATATTTCAGACTAACAGAAGATGTGAAGGGCGAGTAGCTGGCACCTCAAGACCAGCCTGCTCCGAGTAGGTGAGACTCGTTAGTCTTGGTTGGTATCTCACCTAGGAGAAGGTAAACTCTGATCAAAAACCTGCACTCAATATGTCGCCAGTTATTTAGCCTTACTTGTTAGTGGAATCCGACAGTTGATACTGAGATTGGCTTTGTTGTTATACAAAATATTTGTCACTTTAAAAAATATTGTACAGCTATTCCTTTAAACCAAAAAGGGAATGAGAGGATGACACTCGTTTAACAAGACGGGGCAATCATCATGTATATATAACGGTGCATACCACAGTGCTTAGAACGTTAACTTTCTAACCATGAGACCCGAGTTCGAATCTCACTCTGTCAATTTGTCACCATGACTTCTTGAAACTGTTGGTTTTGAGAGAAGATTCCAGTGTGCAGACCTTTTGAAACCATATCACGGATTGATCCAAGCTTTGTCAGTGAAATTGGATACACAAAACAATCGATATCTGTAGATGCATGAAGTTACAAGTCATCGTGATTAAGTGGCTGAGCGTTCTGTCTTTGTATCGTATGAGATTATTCAGATCATTTTCCAGAAACGATTACTGTAAAAATTACTGTATTTTTTGTAAGTAAAAAAAAAAAATACAGTAGTTTTTAGCAGCACAGTTTTGCGGTTATTTTTTGTTACTACAAGTTACACCTCTGAAGATGATCTCGAAAAGAGATTGAACGTACTTGGGAACATTGTGAAAAAAAAAACAAAGTCAGCTATAAAAGTTACAGTGAATTTCTTACATCTTTCAATTATCATACACGAAAGTGTATATGTGAGTATGAACGGATTTTATTAAAAATAAGCAAATATAATATCTGCAATTTATGTAATATACACATAGTGTTGAGTTGTGATGATGCTTAATGCCAAAATTGCTGTTTTTTCAATGATTTACTGATAAAAAAGATATTTTTATAGGCAGGTTTTTTGTCGTAAAGTGTTCGATATCAAAATAGAGATAACATTTTAATAGAATAAATGTGGATTAATAGGATTAATAATTGTCCCTTAACACTGAATAAAGTCAGGCTGAATTTGAAGTTTCGTGAAAGCACTACTATGATGTCCTCACTCATCAGAGCTTCAAGTATATATATATATATATATATATATATATATATATATAAATTATGCTCTCATTGTGATTGAGCTCTCTGGAGAAGAAAATTTTGAAAACAGTTTCCACTTCTGCTATATGCGTGACTCTTCAAAAATGAATCGAGTTCTCTCGATGACTGGCGTGTGTATACACTGCGTATATACAACATGTTAAAATTTCCCTTCTCTGATTCCATGCGTCTATGACTTAGGGAGTAGCGACTCCAACTGACACCAAATCGGTCGAGTTTCGATCCCGGCCAGAAGCAAGTGGATGCGTCTAGCCACACTGATGAGCTGTGATACAGCGAAACAGGCTTGTATGTGGATGACTAATATATATATATATATATATATATATATATATATATATATATATATATATATATATAAATTCCAAATTTACTGTATTTATCCTAATCCATTGATTGTGATATATGAGGGCCCAACAAGTCATTTTTACAAGTGAAACCATTAGACTACCAACAGGGATATTTTGATTTATTGAAAAAAGCCAGTGTTGTACCACACACAGCGGAAATGATAACAAACAAACAGCGTACCAGAAATTCTCCAGGGAGCCGCCTTCGGGTGTGAATTTAAAGTGTTCCTTCTCCTAGACTGGTTACAAGCCAACCAACCAAGTCATTAACACGTATCTCTATGGTTCTGCCTGTCTATTTAATTTAGTTACGAATTTTTAAAAGACACACACGCACGAGCACACACACACACATACACACACACACACACACACACACACACACACATATATATATATATATATATATATATATATATATATTCAGTAATGAATTAGAACACTCTCAGTTACTGGCGTATGTTTGCATGGTATATGACACGCTAGAAGTCTGCCTTCTTCTATCGAGTGCCCATAGCTCAGAGGTAGAATCGCCAACTGATGTCAGTTCGGTCGGGCTTCAAAACTGACTGAAAGCAATCGGATGTCTAACCGTACTGATGAGCTGTGATACAGTGAAACAGATCTGTCTGCGGATGCTTATATATATATATATATATATATATATATTTGAAAATATTTCTGTAAATGCAGAATTTAATTAAAGAAATGAAAGTGTGCAGCTTAATGTTAAATATATTAAAAAGCGAAGCAACCGGTTTCGCTCCCGCTCTTCAGGCCTTTACGGGAGAAAAAAATGTGAATGCTAGAGGCTAATTATATCGAGTCCCAACAACTCATGCTGTTTACACAACGTAGGTTCCGCTATTTGCGAGCAACTTATAAAAGAATAAAAAGTGTGCTGCTAATTATAGTGTTGATCCGTTCACTGTTGTTTCCCGATCGCACTCTTCATTTCACCTTAATGTTCTGGAGGCTTTGTATATCGGGTCCCGAAAGCCTGCGTTGTTTAAACAGCGTGAGTTGTTGGGACTCGATATAATTAGCCTCTAGCATTCACATTTTTTCTTCCATCCTTTTCATTTTCATAACACACTTTTTGATTTTTTAATTTTGAATAAAATCTCCCATAGAGGCCTGAAGAGCGAGAGCGAAACCGGTTGCTCCGCTTTTTAATATATTTACAGTGTGTAACATTAAGCTGCACACTTTCATTTCTTTAATATATATATATATATATATATATATATAGTAAGAATAATTATTTATTTATGGCACAGTACCAGGTGTTACCTGAAGTTTCATGCATATAGCCATTGTCTGGTACGAATTGAAAGTGCCCGACCCAACACTTCTTATAGGCTACTGGCAAGATAATGGAGTATTCCATTTTCATGTAGGAAAAAGAAAATGAATAGATAAATACAATGAATACATATATATATATATTCACTACTTTCTCCCCACTGCGCATTTTTGCACTTTTGCCTCTTTGTCAAGGCCATACGTCGCGTGAGCGATATCTTTATATGCTTATATTTTACTTCCTACCTAAATTTGGGGTCTATTTCTTTCTGAGCCGTTTTTCATTGGCTTTTTCCTCTCGTTTCTTTATTTCTTTCTCTCTTGGTTTCCTCTTTGTTTTTTTTTTTTATTTTCTCTGTGTCCTTCTCTTTCCCGCTTTGATTTTTTGTTTATTTGTTTTGTTTTTTTGTTTTTTTGGGGTTTTTTTTTTTCATCTTTCCTATCCTCTTTACCTGGTACGAAATATTTGGCCAATAAAAGGAAGTGGATTTTCATAAATCTTCTTTTAAAAAAATAACATTTATTACCATCATTACTAACTACCTGATGAGACATTGTTCTTTCAATGCCGAAACAAAATGTACACTTTTGTAGTAGATTGTAGTTTGTACATGTTCTAAAGTAAAATTTATAATAAATACTCATTACTCTATTTCTACATTAAGCATTGTTTTAAATTAATGCCTTGAACGTTGCAAATATTTTCTTCGTTTCTTATTCATTTATATATATATATATATATTTAGTATATCGAGGCAGCAAGTAATTTTCTAGACATATGCTATTAAATATAAGAGACAATGAATGTCTATTATGTTTAATCATGAGCCGTTCTAAACGTCGTATTTTTGCTTTAATTTCAGTTGAAAATAAAGACAAAAATTCTCCAACATTTGGATAATCATTTATTGGTTTTCTTCTAAGCTTTCGGCTCACATGAGCCATCTTCAGTTTAAACTACCTCTCTGAAGATGGCTCATGTGAGCCGAAAGCTTAGAAGAAAACCAATAAATGATTATCCAAATGTTGGAGAATTTTTGTCTTTATTTTCAACTGAAATTAAAGCAAAAATACGACGTTTAGAACGGCTCATGATTAAACATAATAGACATTCATTGTCTCTTATATTTAATAGCATATGTCTAGAAAATATATATATATATATATATATATATATATATATATATATATATATATATAATAAATTATGTTTTAGAACATGTACATAATTTTTTTCTATATATGTCCTCTTCTCTACAATCATATGTTTCTTTCAATGTTGTGTTACCAACATTTCATCAGGAGGAAAGAGCAAGAGTTAGAATCATCCTCTGTTTATATTTGGTTCGTTGTTGTTGTGGGGTTGGTTGGGGTTATTGATAATGAAGGGAATGTGTCTTTTGAATAACTTGGTGTGTAAGTGTGAAATTGTTGATTAATGGCATTGTCCGTTGGAATGTACGTTTTTATCGGTCGGGTATATTGAACTGATTAGAATTTCGAAGAAAGTGGTGTGTGGAGGGGTTTGATTACTTGGTCAGTTTTGTGTGTTTGTGTGGGGGGTTGTGTGTGTGTGTGTGTGTGTGTGTGTGTGTGTGTGTGTGTGTGTGTGTGTGTGTGTGTGTGTGTGTGATTGAGGAACTTATCTTGTTTGTTGACCTTAAGAATTTTTAGGACGGCTTTATGGTTGGCTAGTGTTTAATTAATTTATGTCTGTTGTTAGCAGACCTATTTTATGTATTCTCTTTCATCTTGTGGCGAGGCTTTCCCTTTGGGGTTCCTTAGATAGACGTGATAAGGGTGGGGTGTTTTTTCTTTTTAATTTTGATTTTTCCGATACAGGAATTTTTTTTATTTTATTTTTGTTTTTTCTATTTTTATTTTAGCGGGATAGGGTTTTTTTATATTTTTTATTTTATATTCAAGTTTGGAGTATTATTGTATTTAGGCGAAGTTATTTCAAGAAATCTAAACTTGTATTTTTTAAGAAGCAAATGCAAATTTGTATTTTATCAGTTTTTTATATAAAGTTGTATATTTAATCTTAATTTTGAGTTTAGAGGATCGGTTTTTTCTTTTAATTTTTTATTTCTTCTATAAATTATCGTTTGGAATCCTGTTTATTTCTTTTAATTTTTTTTATTATATATTTTATTTATTTAGATATTTTTGTGGGTATTAGATCTTACTTTAAGGATTTATTAGATCGATTTTTTCTATAGCATTTTTATCTTTTATAATAAAAATATCTACTCAAAATTCCCAGTATTTTTTAGCATGTTGTAGGGTTAGGTCTTCAATGTGCTTACAGTTTATTTTTGTGTATGATATAATTATTCTGAAATAGTATATTGAATCTTAATTTTGAATATAGGAATTTTTATTCTTTTTCGAGTTTGGGCGCCATTTTTTTCTTTTAATTTTGTTTTTTCCAGTACGGAATATTTTTGTATTTAAGTAAGGTTATTACGGTAAGGTTATTGCTGTAGACTTTAGTAATAGTTTGGGAGCTTGTTTATTTCTTTAATTTAATTTTTATTTCTTTTAATTATATATATATATATATATATATATATATATATATTCCCTTGTACTTACATAAATACATTCATGGTTAGTCACTCTCCACTAGCGCGGATAGCCAATCCCTGTTACAAACATTTTCTCAGGCACATTTGTGCTTATTCAACACCCGCAAAGTCCACTTGTAAGTTCTACTGCAACTATGCTAGCTTTGTACGACACACGTCACAAATGGGCTGAGGTCTCATGGAATAGAATGTCGGATCGAAATCTAATCGCCCAGTAGACGGGTATGTTCGGAAAAGATACATGTACCTATGTATGTACGTATGTATGGTTCCGCTATTTGCGAGTACCTTATAAAAGTGCTTATTCAACACCCGCAAAGTCCACTTGTATGTTCTACTGCAACTATGCTTAGTTACAATATTTAGGAGAGAGCGCATTATCTAGCGTCATCAATAGTCCGAACAAGGCAAGCACACTTAAACCCTCAGTCACGATTACTTCTGACTTCGCGCCAGCACAACCCTCGGTGGCTCTCCAATCTAATTTCACACACAAGGCTCGGGTGAGCGGTGGTATGGTTTTTCAGGCATTTTCTAAAGGTGCCGACATCAAGAAATCATCTTCCTGACAAATCGATCCTGGTAATATTAGAACCCGGATCTTATGGTCAAAAAGCAAATGCACATACCATTCGGCCACGTATCTAGAAAATTAAGGATTTTTTTTATCTTTATCTATTTATAAGAAAATATTTTTTATTTCAATGAACATAATGAATATTTCCTTTGCTAAAAAGAAATTCATCCTCAAAAAATAAAGATTCGCTCTTTCAAGTAAATTCTTGTTTTTCTTTATCGAAAAAAATGCATTATTTTTTTCTTTCTTTTTTTTTTTTTTTTTTTTTTGCCTTTTGAAATAAAACATCTTTTCTTCAAATCCAAATCCAAATCCAGGGATTGCTCACCCTAAAGACACTGTCAATCAGGGAGGGATGCCTTTCCTGATTGACCATATCTTAAGGGGTGTAGCCGTACTAACCACACTTAGCCGACTGAGGGTTGGAGAGGTTATTTAACCCATAGTTAGAGGTTTTTGATTAATTTGTCCTTCTCTAAGAATTTTGCTACCTAAAACTATAGGACCCACACTGCACTGCTATTTAACCTATATCTGGGAGGAAAGATAGTTTAATTAATTTCCAAAGGGAATTTACACGTAAGTGAATGTAACAAGCTCAGCTAGAATTTAAACTCTTCGATTTTTAAATTCCTCAAAAGATTAAATTAATTTTGAATTTTTTCGAACCGAAAACCAACCTTTTTACTTTTTAAAGAATAAATTTCGTTTATCTTTCATTTTTCCTTTTCTCTTTTATTCTATTTTCCTTCCCTGTCTTTTTTTTTTTTCATTTTCATTCTTTATTCCTCTTCCTATTAAAAAAAAATGAATCTTTCTTCCGAAAGATGAAATAACTTTCAAATATTTTTCGAAGCAAAAACGAACCTTTTTTTTACACTTTGAATCTTTCTTCCTTTTTACCTCATTCTTTTTTTTTTTTTATTTCACCGTCTACCTATATATTTCATTTTTTTCTTTAGGTTTTTTTTTTAGAAAATATCTCATTCTGTATTTCAAGTAACAATCTTTATTTTATTCAATCTTCACAAAGTACATCATTTTTTTTTTTTCAATCATATTTTTATAAAGGATGTGCGTTGTGGTGCAATGGATATCGACTCGGAACGACAAATTGGGGTGCCGAGTTCGAATTCCAGTTGAATTCCTTGCATTCACTTACGCACAAATACCCTTGAGAACACCCTTCCTGTTATGGGTTAAATAATAGGATAGATTGGGTTCTATAGCCTTGGCTGGCAACAAGTCTACCGCAGAAAGCAATGGCAACCTATTGCGGGATAATCCTCTGCCCAGTTAGTCATGTCTCGAAAGAGACATGATCGCCCAAAGCGTGTATCACGTTAGGCACTTAACTGACTGATTTTTAAAAATAACTCACCCTTACGTTCGAAAAAATGAAATGAAATTAATTTTGAATTTTATCTAGACTAAAACGAATCGTTTACTTTCTCCTTTTTCTAAGAATAAGTTAGTTACATTTTTGCTTTTTTTCTTTCATTTTTCTTTTTCTCTTTTATTCAATTTTCCCTCACTTTTTCTCTTTCCCTGTCTCTGTTTCTTTCATTTTCATTCTTTCTTCCTCTTCTTTTGACTCACTATTCTTTAAAAAAAAAAAAATGATCACCAGTTCTTGTCTTCAAAAGAAGTGATTATTTCTTTAAATGGAGAAAGTAAAACGTATCTTTCTTTCTATTTCTCTTTGAAATCGAAGAAATAACGCTTCCATGTTGTTTTTCAATTCCTTCTTTTTATTTCTTCCTCTTGTAATTCTCTTTGACGTATTCTTGCTTAGATCTCATCACTCTTAATGTACAATGTAAAGAATATTTGACCCAAGGAATGATTCCCACGTTGCCATTACTCTTCATTGCCTACCCATCAAATTACAGGCTCCAGACATTTCGGCAATGCGCTTCTTAACTGTGATTCTTCGGTAACCTCTAGGTAGAAGTAGCCGCTCTACCGCGGTCAAATCTCGTGTAATGTTACAATCTAAACCAGCTTCTTTAGGAAAAAGGTTGTTGTTTTATCAACAAAATCGATGAGTTAAATTCTGTAGAAAAAATATCTTTACAATGAACAAACTTGAATAAATTCAAGATTTATTCAGGATTTGTCGATATTTCTGAGATGAGGTAGTATTTACACTATTTACATTATTTCTGGATTATTGTCCTCATCTTTGTTGCCATTTGTACGACGTTTAGGCCGTTGTACGCTGCGGTCTTCCTCAGGTGCTAGGAATCTCGAATGGCCCAGTGGATATAGACGTTGGTTCATTTCTGTGACTTGACCCAGAAAGTTGCGAGTTCAATACCAGGCTACAGCAATAGTGAACAAGTAACTTATAGGGTTAGAGGGAGATAACTCATGACTACCAAAATAGGCTCAAAACAAGGAATGAGAATGGTATGCCCCAGTGATTGTAATAAAGGGTTCGGTTCGAAATTCCTAGCACCTGAAGAAAGCCAGAGCGTACAACGACCGAAACACCGTAAAAAAACAAAGATGATGACAATAGTCCGAATAATGTAAATAGTGTAATTTATTCTGGACTTACAAAACTACGCGATTTAAGAACTGGATATTCTTTTCCTGTCTACAAACACTAGGGGCACAAGAAAATAATGCAAAAAATAATGCTTTAGTAATAGAAGGGTATGAGAATATCGAAGACTAAAGATTTGTTTCACGATAGTACAGATTCCACCATTCAAGAGTTGGATTAAGTTCAATTACAAATAATGAGCTGGCTGTTAGATTCTTGCCACCTTGCAGTCTAAGAGAAGCCCAATAAAAGAGGCCAAAATTTTAACTGATTCTAAAACTTATATAAATCCGTCCCTTCCTTCCAGTTATGGGTTAAATAACAGGGTAGGACTTGGGAACCCTGCCTTTAAAAAACAAATCCGAATGAATCTTGGTACTCGAAAAAAAAAGTATTACTAAACACAAAACTTATATAAAAACAACAATAAATTGTTGAAAGAAAAAGGTATTACCAGCAATAAATAAATAAAATTTAGTTGGCAATAAATGACCGGCCGAAGTTGATATGCCATAAATCAAAAACCAACCAACCAACATCTTTATAAGTCAACCATTCATCTATGCTTTGAATATTGCTGTCACATATGACCTGGTGCTTCTGTGATATATTTAGAGATCCTTGATAAAATTCAAAAAAGAATCTGCAATGTTAATTGTACTGACCTGGAATTGTGTCTTCACTTCCTTTGCCACCGTCGTAACGTAGCTTACTGTGTATTTTCTAGAAATATTTTCACGGTAATTGATCTGGTGAAATTTCAGTTATATTACCTAAACTTGACGAATTTAAGCGCAGTACCAGATTGGCGGCAAGGTCTCACTAATTTACAGTTGAAATGGTTAGATGAAACCGTAACTTCTTTGCTAACATTTTCTTCTATCGAGCATCTAGCTCGTAGAAAACTCTTCCGAGTTCTTGCTTCCAAATCATCTTTAATTTCAAACATTTAAATTCAGTGTCAATTGTTATCTCCTGTTTTCTTAATTCTAGTCATTTTATAATTCTCTCTCCGTAATTGGAACTTTTCTTATATTTTTCTGACACTCATTAATTCCTTGTGACTTAGTGACTTTAACGCCTTGTTCGGGGTGAAGGATTAAAATGAAACATCTATGTTCGTATCAACAAAAAAAAAACAACTTTTTTTCAATTTATATAACAAAATTCGGAATACGGGGAAGATACGTATGATTCGACTCCGTGGAAGTAGCATGATGTTTCCTAGATGTAAACGTCTAAACTAGTAGAACTAAAGAGTGAAGTTTATTAGGGCATGCGATGTTGTGTCTGTGTAAAAACGGCTGCAAGGAATAAGTATCCAACTATTGAACGGGGAAAACGGATTTTGAACTCTGTCAAATCTGCAAAGTGTGGCTTAAGCTGGTGCCGCCCAGATATGGCAGCAAATCTCCATGTCTAGTCTAATCTAACTCCTATAAAGATAAAAGATCCATTAAGTAAACAGTTATTTCCTGTTGCGATAGAATGAGTCGAATCCTTTCTCATCATCGTATATAGGAATTCCGCTTGTAGTCTGCGGTGACCTTGAATCCTAATAGAGGATGAAGACATCGATATTCATTGGGAGTGAAATTGTTCATTTTGGCGAAACAAAATCCAGTCCCTAAAAGATTGATTAAATTTATCCATCAAGGAACATCTATTCACACTTCAAATATTCTTTATCTAAAAAAATAGATAAATAACGTATTATTGCCCCAAAACATCTTACTATCTAATGATATTTTTGGGATATAAATACCCTTCAAAACATTGAGAAACCGAATAAAAGCAATTAATCTTTATTTTCAAAGAGATTTCTTTTTATCCTTTTGTGACACGATTTCCCGCAGATATTTTTTGTTTGTTTGTTTGGTTTAATACAACAGAGAGACAGAAATTAATATTAGTGGTATTATTAGTTGTGCTTTATTGTAATCCGCGATGTGAGCTTATGTAAAAATAAACTATTTTTAATACTATCGTGTGCTTGTAAAATCTGAGAATAGAAAAATTGGCTGACGGTTGGGAAAAAGAGAGAAAAATATAATTTTTCTTCTTTTTTCGTGTTCGAAACGAATTATTTTGGGCTAGGTGGAAAGTTGACAAAATAGTCGCAGTCATAACAAAATGTCGGGATTTCCTTGATGAGGTCAGGTAGGATTAGATCCTCAACAATTATTCCTGGGAATTGAAAACCTAAAAATGATGTAATCGAAAGAAAGAAGACAGAAAGACATTACGTCATGTGAACTGTTGATATTTCATTCGTCGAGCCATGACTCCCCGCAAATCGTGTGGCTGGAAAATAATCTCATTGGTCAAAAGCTTTGAGTCGGCTAGATCCCCTGAGAGGATTGGGGATGGCAATAAAAATGGAGACTCAGCTAGTAAAAAGAAAATTGGGTGGAGTGATTTTCTGAAATTGCAGTCGAAATGTAACGACCGTGGAAAAGATTCCTAACTGGGGAGCCACGACCCACGGCTGGTGGTCAACCACAGAACTTATGGCTAAAGAGTTAATGTCGAATGAAGCCTGCCGCCGATTAACTTAAAAAGTTAATGTTGAATAATACGCCTGCGATAACAATCCCGAAAGAACATTTTTGCTTTAAAACTTATTTGGAGAATTGAAATTTCTGATTACGCTTGACAAAAAGCCCGTACTGCTATGGAAATGATCTTTAGAAGAGAATTTGGGAGAGAGCTTTAAGGCGACAAGGATAAACCAACCCCACACCGCCGCCGTCACGTCACCTAAATTAGCCGCCTTTAATTCGGTAAGTTCCGTTAAGCTCCGATAAAAGAATTTCGATGCTCAGCAGGCTCGATATATTTGGGAAAGTCATGAGGGTAATTAAAAACATCTACTGGCAGCAAACTGCCTGCATACGGACAGGTAACGAATTCAGCAGTCATACAAAGATAGAAAGAGGCGTAAGACAGGGATGTGTATTTTCATCGGATTTATTTAACTTGTACAGTGAGAATATTTGGAGGACCCTAGATGTTATGCCAGGATTTGTCATCGGAGGTCACAATCTGAACAACATAAGATACGCAGACGACACGGTGTTGATTTCAGACACGGAAAAGAAACTGCAGAACCTCCTACAGAAGATAGCTGAAGAGAGTGACATGAAGGGATTACAAATAAACTGCAAGAAGTAGGCATCTACGCACATGACATTACAATATACTCCTGCACCAGTAAGAAACCTGTCGTAGCGGACAGACATAATCTCGCTGCTGACCTTGAACGGGATCTACACTCTGTGGTGAACTGGGGCAAGAAGTGGCTTGTCAACTTCAATGCGTCTAAGACCAAGCTGTTGTCTGTCAAACATTACAGGCAACCTCTCCTGCCTCCCATAAGCATGGACCAAGCGATTTTCCCTGAGAGCAACAAACTACGCCTCCTCGGCCTTACCCTCTCCTCAGACCTCAAATGGAACTACTATGTTAATCCATAGCTAAATCTACTGCTAAGAAGGTTGGGTCACTATGTCGATCCAGGATGTTTTTTTCCACCTGAATCCATCCTGCATATATACAAGTCAGCCATGGAGTACTGCTGCCATTTATGGTCAGGCGCCCCTGCCGTTCTCCTCTGTGTTCTCGACAGGCTCCAAAGGAGAGTCTGTAATGTGATAGGTACTGATCTGGCGGCTCGACTGCAGTCACTTCCCCACCGTCGAAATGTGGCCTCCGTTTGTCTGTTCTATAAATACTTTCATGACTTCTGCTCGGACGAACTTAAGTCACTGGTGCCTCCTCAACAGGTGTTTACTCGTGCAACCAGACTGGCAACTGGGTCCCACCCATTCACAGTCAGGTTAGCCAAATGCAGACGACAATTCTACTCCTGCAGCTTCCTCTCTCGCACTTCCCGCCTGTGGAACTCGCTCCCATATTCTTGCTTTCCTGACGGCTACAACCTCCAGAAATTTAAATGCAATGTCAATACTCATCTATTAACCACTGGACTCTAGCTCTCTCCCCACCCCCGTATAACCTTCCCTTTCTCTCCACCTTTGCATCTATCATCGCACCTGCATTCTCAGCTTTCCATTGCTCCTTTCTAAATAGTTTGTACTCCTCACTCTTTTCTAATTAATCTTTTTACACTTATGTAGCCCGCCGCTCATCAGTGGCATTTCTGCCTTGCTCGGGATGAAATGATTAAAAAAAAAAAAAGAAAAACGAATGCATGGTCATCAGCAAAAAGAGCAGCCCAAAGTGCCAAATACAGGAGGGGGGGGGTTAAAATCAAGCAGGTACGAAAATTCAAATATCTGGGTAGTGTTCTAACTGAAGACGGAAAGTGCGACACGGACATCTGAAGGCGAATTGACATGGCGAAAGACGCATTCCAGAAGCTGAGTAAAGTATTAAGACACAGGAAACTTTCACTAGAAACAAAGAAGAGAGTACTGGATTGCTATGTGATGTCAGTTCTTCAATATGGCAGCGAATGTTGGACAATATCAACAAAGATGAAGGGAAAACTTGAAGCATCTGAAATGTGGTTCTACAGAAGGATGCTGCGGATATCCTGGACAGAGGATGTGAGCAATGACGAGGTTTTGAAAATGATGGAAACGAAAAGGAAATTAATATTGAGCATCAGGAAGAGACAACTAAAGTTCCTGGTACATGCAATGAGGAAGGAGGGCTTGGAGAACTTGATACTAAAAGGCCAGATAGAGAGAAAAAGGAGACGGCGGAAAGCAGCGGATAACATAATTAAAAGGCCTGAGTAGGTGGATGACAGAACGGGGGATGAGAGACGTTACAGGAAAAAGCGTGCTAAGAGCCACCAGGGATAGGGAGACGTGGAAGGCCATGATCGCCTACGTCCTGAATGAACACGGTACATAGAAGAAAAAGAAGATTATAGAACATATATGAAAAGACTTTAAAAAGAAATTGCAAAGCTCTGATACTTTTAACGAAACTTGAAAAAGACATTTTTATTTGAAGATTGAAAGCTCTGATATTTGTAAATGAATCCAGAGTTGTAAAATGGCGTTCCGACAATTGTACTTTCCGCTTTTGTAATTAATAATTTTTTTTTAATAAAGACTTCCTTCGTAACTCTCCAGGCGTCGCCGACCTTATTCATTTATCTGTTTATTTTTTGGTGCCTGTTTATTTTGTTTTTAACCATAAGTGTACACAAATGTCCGATCTGGATCTATTGGAAAGACGGCCACTGGATTCGCACAACGCGACTTTATCAAATCACAACGTGGGCAGTGGGTTTGTTGCTGTAAAACACGTCTTAAGGACCAGCTTCTGTGACAAAATCATCACGACCAGCAGCAGTGTCACGAAAGCGTCGACATAACTGGTGCCTTTTCGACATCATCACGACCAGCGAGCGACCGAACCAACCAGCCAGCCGAGTGGCAGTGTCACACTTTATATATATATATATATATATATATATATATATATATATATGGCGTATGATACATGATACGCTAAAAGTCTGCTTCCTTCTACCGAGTGCCCGTAGCTCAGAGGTAGAATCGCCGACTGACAGCAATTCGGTCGGGTTAAAAGCAACCGGATGTCTAACCGTACTGATGAGCTGTGATACAGCAAAACAGATCTGTTTGCGGATGACTGTATATATATATATATATATATATATAGTCTACACTATATATATGTGTGGGGGGGGGGGAATTGTATGTATATAGTGTATCAAGGCAGTAGATAATTTTCTAATCATATAACAGACAATGAATGTCTTTTATATTTAATCATGAGCCGTTCTAAACATCGTATTTTGGCTTTAATTTCAGGTGTAAATAAAGACAAAAATTCCCAAACATTTGGATATTTTTTTTATTCTATTGGTTCTACGCTTTCGGCTCACATGAACCATCTTTAGAGAGGTTACAGGGATATTAACATAAAACATCCACCATCAAAAACGATTTTATCTTGCGTTGACATAAAACTTTGCTAAGCACGATAACAGTTACCAAATCGCAAACACAATTCGTAAATTTGTAATGCGGTTCTATGACGTCACACCGCGTGAGAACTCGAAACCATATATTTAAATGCAATGTAATGTGTCATGACCAGATTTAAACGTGATTTTATTAAGTGTGGGTTGTTTTAATCTAATGTAGATGGCCTCCAATCTCTGAAGGTTCTTTTTAGTGTGTGCATGAGTGAGTATGATTGTGTTGTTGACTAATATCTGTCTAATATTACCTATATGGCTATGTTTTTCGAAGAAATGTTGTTTAATTGAACTCTGATCAGAAAGGTGATAGGTAAGTCTACGAGAGAGCGTGGTTGTAGTAAAACCAATATATGTAGTAGGTTTATTGTTAGTACCAGAGATACAATCTCTGAATGAGCATGTAAATTGATACACTACATTAGTTTTCTGTAGAAGATTTTTGTATAGTTGTTGCGTTATTAGAGACTATGAGGTCAATTGTTCATATTTTTTTAATCATATCACCCCAAACAAGACGGTAACGCCACTGATGTGCAAGGGACTACATAAGAGTAAAAGCACTAGATAGAAGAGAGTGAAGAGAAGGACAAACCATTTAGAAAGGAGCAGGAGAAGGGAGGGGACACAGGTGTGATGACAGTTGCAGAGGTGGAGAGAAAGTAAAGGATATACAGGGTGGTGAGGAAACAACTAGGGTCAAGTGGTTAAGAAATGAGTTGCAATTGAGTTCCTGGAGGTTGTTGCCGTCAGGAAAGCAAGAATAAGGAAGTGAATCCACAGGCGGGAAGTGAAAGGAAAGAAGCTGCAGGAGTAGAATTGTCGTCTGCATTTGGTTGATTCCACTGTGAATAGGTGAGACCCAGTTGCCAGTCTGGTTGCACGAGTAAACACCTTTTGCAGAGGCACTAGTGACTTAAGTTCGTTGGAGCAAAAGCCATGAAAGTATTTATAGAACAGACAAAGGGAAGCCACATCCCGTCGGTGGGGAAGTGGCTGGAGTCGAGCCACCAAGTCGGTACCTATCACATTACTGCTTCTCCTTTGGAGCCTGTCAGGAATATATATATATATATATATATATATATATATATATATATATGAACATTACGGCGCTGGGAAAGTGATTGAAGCTGAGATGCCGGTTTTAATTTCATTATCGTTACAAGCGTTTTAATGTGAATAGAGCAATAGAACGTATATTTAAAAATCAGAAAGAGACGGTTAAATTTTATGGAACACGCAATGAGAAAAAACGTCTTAGAGAATTTAATACGCACATGACAAAGGAAAAGAAGCAGAGCGAAACAGCTGCTAACGTATTTGGCAAGTTTGATTGACAGAACAAGAAAAAGTAGGAATGCCAAAGTGGAAAAGTTACTTACAGCAGCAAAAGACAAAGAAATTGTGGAGAGCCATAATCGCTCACGTCCTGAAAATACATAATGGATAAAAATAGAACAAGAATGTTAAGGTGAGACTCTTTCTAAGAAATTTTATGAGGAAAGATGCCTCGGGGAATTTAATACTTACTGGATATATTAAATCAAAAGAAGGAAGAAACAGCCTAAGTTTATCGGACAAGAAACAGCTAGTAACATTTTAATTTTTTATCACCAATCTAATAATATTTTTTTGGCTTTAAATAGTCTGCAAAAGATCGAATCACTGTAAAAAATAAACAATCTTTATTTTCAAGCATATATATATATATATATATATATACACTTTTCTTTATTTTTCAAAAACTTTTAAGTGATCTTTATTTTCAAAACATATATATATATATATATATATATATATATATATATATCCTTATTCTTTATTTTTCAAAAACTTTTAAGCGATCTTTATTTTCAAAACATATATATATATAAATATATATATATATATACTTATTCTTTATTTTTAAAAAACTTTTAAGCGATTTTTGCACAAATTAAGATTGCAGCCATATCACGTTGAAAAAATTGGTTCTCGTACTATCACCGATGTTAAGAAACGTTATACCAGGTCATTTCTTAGATGTCAGACTGCTTGTGAATATCAGGTGCTATAACCTGGGATGCGCGGGTGCGCTACTGGATACTGACCCGGAAGTTCTAATCGGAGAGTAGAGTTCTAATTCCAGTCGGGTTCGTTATATTCACTTACGTGCAAATGACCTTTGAAACGGTAAGAATCCAACGCGTTTCCCTTCAGTTATGATCTATTCGGAAAAAACAGACAGACATTAAATCAAGAGAAAGATGAAACAGCGCGTCGCCTGCTTAAGGAGCTTATAGGATTTTTTTTTTTAATCATTTCACCCCGACCAAGGCGGAAACGCCACTGATGTGCAGGGGGCTACATAAATGTAAAAAGATTAATTAGAAAAGAGTAAGGAGTACAACCTAGTTAGAAAGGAACAATAGAAAGCTGAGAAAGCAGGTGCGATACATAGGTGGAGATGCAACTTAAAACAAAAACATAATAAGATGTGAAGAATCGTAAACGTCTACTTCTTGAAAGAAAAATACCATTATTGCGAAAGCAGTACTTGCATAATAAAATATTACATAGCGTATATGTGTGTGTGTGTGTGTGCGTGTGTGTGTACGCCATTTGAATTGCTCTGAAGACAAACTAGCGTGTATAAATATGCGTGAGGTATAAAGAGGCCATGTTCGTTTAACTATATATGATTGGTCCGCCCGTACGCTTGCCTGTTACTTCTACTCTTACGTTTGCCTGAATGCGCATGCGTATTGTTCCCCCAGAGCAAATACAGACCAACTCAACTGCCTCACTTGCTTATGAAGAATGTTATTCTCGCGTGATTCAGCGAGAATCCCCGAAAGTGCCGAGATAATTGAAATGCAGCCAGTCCGTTAAATTTGCAAGAAGCCAAAGGTCGAGAAATTGCAACATGAACGCCTCCGGTTGTAGGCTGTTCTTTCTCTGTTAAGAGACACATCTGTGGGAGTTTTCATCCATAGAAATCAAAAACATGTCAAGATAGCCTTAAAGGTCTTCGCCTCTTCTCGCCTAAAACTGAACGGTTTAGATTTGATTTAATACAGGTATTTATAATAGTAAACTTAATTGATGACATTCTCTTAGGTTTTTATTAATTTTTTTACTAAAAACCAGTGTAAATCCTACAGAAGACGGCCATTAGAAATTCAACCGCTGATATAATGTCAGAACACACAAAAATATTTTTTTTTACAATAAGTAATGAATGATTGTAACATGCACTCTCTTTCGGTGTTTAATGCTAAAACTTTTTTCGTCATCTTCTATGTGCCGTGTCCCTTCAGCGTGTAGGCGATCATGGCCCTCCACATCTCCCTGTCCCTAGTAGCTTTTAATAAGCTTTCTCCTGTTACCCCTTACAAACTCCGCTTTGAGATGAACAGCAGAGGCGCCTAACCAGATATGACAACAGTATTCTATGCACGGTTGGATGATTGATTTGTATATGAGCAAGATAGATTCAAGAGGAAAAAACTTCCTGGCCCGACACAGTGACCCAAACTTTCTAGTATTGACTCAATATGATTCCACTTGAGGTCGGAAGATAGGGAAGGCCGAAGAGGTGCAGTACATTATTTTCAGGGAGACTCGCTTGGTCCATGCTTAGGCAGAGGGAGCGCAGGAGAGATTGCCTGTGAGGGTTGACAGCAGTTTCGTAAGAAAAGAAAATATATGGTTGTCAGCATGAGAAAAAAAAAACAAGATCCCAATTACGAATTTGATATTTTTTTTTTTATAAGCGTTTCACCCGAGCAAGGCATGTCACTGCCACTACTGCGCAGGGGGCTACATAGAGTAGAGAAAGGATGATTAAATATAGGAAATGTCAGAGGGTGAGTGATAGGCGGGTAGGGATACCGAGAATGGCTAAATATATGAAATGTCAGAGGGTGGGTGATAGGCGGGTAAGGATACCGAGAATGAGGGTTGGGTGGATGAGAGTGTTCTGAGAATAATTGAGAGTTAGAGTGATAGGAGGTGTCTATTGACCCTACATTTAAACACCTGGAGATTGTAGCTGTCGGGAAAGCAGACTTGTGGAAGGGAGTTCCACAGGCGGGAAGCGCGAGAAAAGAAGCTGTTGGAGTAGAATTTACGGTTACATCTTATCTGTTTAATTGTAAAAGGGTGGGACCTAGTTGCTAATCTAGTATCTCGTGTAAATTCGTGCTTAGGCGGCACCAGTGCTCTAAGTTCATCGGAGCAGAAGCCATGAAAGTACTTGTAGAAGAGGCACAGGGAAGCCACACCACGCCAGTGAGAGAGTGGTTGCAGCCGGTCTGCCAAGTCAGTATCAACCACGTTACAGATCCTCCTTTGTATTTTGTCAAGAAGCCCAAGGAGAGCAACAGGGGCACCCGACCAGATATGGCAGCAATATTCAATACACGGGCGGATGGTAGATTTGTATATGTGCAGAATAGATTCAGGTGGGAAAGACTTCCGGACCCTGCACAGAGAGCCGACTTTCATAGCAGCAGATTTGGCAATGGATTCGATATAGTCATTCCATTTGAGGTCCGCCGAAAGCGTAAGGCCAAGGAGGCGTAGTATTTAACTCACTGGGAGGCTAGCCTGTCCCATAAAATCAAAGTTACATGAATTTAATTATCTTGGAAGTGCTATAACACTTAATGGAAAATCACTGGCTTTAAATAACCTACAAAAAATTATAGTGATTTACTAAGCTTAGCTTAGATAGTGCACAAAGTCAAGAGTATGGGACACCCAGTGAGAATTAAACTCCCTATTCAGTCATAATTTATCCTACGAGACAAGCGTGCTAACCATTTCAACACACGGAAATGTCCCATATAATTATATAAAAAGCATAGCTTAGGTGTGGCACAAGGCGAAAAGTTTAGAGACAGAAAAACCAATGAATCAATCAACTTGAAGTGTCGACATCCCGAAACTTATGATTCATTCTGAGCCAAATTTTGAAACTCATTTTCATCTCCCTCCACCACTACAAATAATAAATTCTTCCACTGACAATAAATTTCAATGGACGAAGCATTTAATCTTTTAATGGTAACGAACACCAACAAAAGAAAATATCGTATGACAATACTATAAAAGCTCCCACAAGAGTAAAAAGCTGTTCGTTAACAGGAAAAACCAGAAACAAAAGAAAGATTCCGTTTCAAATAAACGATTTAGATGAATATTGTCGCTAGAAGTACCCACTAGAGACGCGGGAATTTTCGTCCGATATCGTCTTTTTTTAATTTTTTTAAAAATCCTCATCCACAAGGAATATTCTGGTAAAAATAGCTAGGATAATCCGTCAAAATCTAATCCCACAACGAAAACAAAAGTTAAACTTAGACAGATAGGAGAAAAATATTGGCTGGCCGGCCGTTTCCGAGTGTGCTCAATTGTTAACTAATCCTGCTTGCAGACACATGCTCAGACACATTTATAATTCTTCTTCATTTACACAGTGAAGCCGTGATTTATACTGCAAATTTAACTAAAGCTTTTTTTTTTGCGAGAAAATGCATAATCTAGCATTATCTAAATTTATTTATAAATGGAACTTTGTCTGTGTGTCTGTGTCCGTTACGTATAGATTCCGAAACGGCTGAACCGATTTTCTTGAAAATTTACACAGTTGTACTATAAGCGTCTGTGACTGTTCTTAGCTAGATTTTGTGTCGAGGTACCCCCGATAAATATCGAAAATCGATAATCGAAAAAATCGGGTTATAGAAGGAGTGGTCCGATTTTAATCAAATTTGATACACTCATAGACATAAGAACATAAGATACACTCATAGACATAAGAAGACATAAGAAACGATATTCAGACGTTTCAAGGTTAGAGTTCTTACAATAGGGCAGAAAATCGATAATATATATATAAAACAGGCAAGATGTGTGTGTGTGTGTGTGTGTGTGTGTGTGTGTGTGTGTGTGTGTGTGTGTGTGTGTGTGTGTGTGTGTTTATCTGACTGTATGTCCTTTACACAAATCCACAATTTTTATCCGATTCTCACCAAACTTCACACAAATATTCTTTAGGCTGAGTCTGAGCTCCAGGACTATTGATTAGTTTTAAAGCTTTCGTTACACCAGAGCAACGCCGGGCTATACTGCTAGTCGACATATAAAAAAAGGGTAGTATACTTAAAATCTCGGTCATAATGACTAGTGATATCCTGTTACCACAGTCACACAAAGCTTTCGAACAGGTTTATTTACCAAAATTCATTCACGGAGCTTGGGTCAAATACACAAAACAAGTTGGAACGGCCGATTTCCATCTTCTTTCAACTTTAACCCGCCATCGAAATGAGTAGTGACACATGGCCTGAAGATCACTTGAGGCGGAAAACTGATGTTTTCCATGTATGTTGATTCTTATGTCTATATCTAAAAAAGTTTTCTTTTCAATAGGGAGCGCTCTTCCTCCATAGATATAGCAAATTAAAATTTGAAATTTAAATGTGATGTCAATCGTTATCTTCTTTCTTCTTGATTCTTCTTCTTTTATTTTCTTCTCTCAACTTAATAATATATTTTCTCATATATTTTATTTTCGCATTGTTTTATTATTGGCAATTTTTATGATCCTTATTTCCTACAAAATGGAAGTCGGTCGATTACGCAACCTTGGTTTCAACCTTTCGGCATCTTCAGGCGTTTTATATCAATCGTCAGGGCTGGGTCGCTGACTAGTGTAAACATCATTACGGTTTCCTCACGAAACTTTGAAGTCGGCAAGAACCTTCTCAGTCAAAGTGACAAATTTTTTGTTCTTATATTAGACATCCACATACTTATATCTAATAATTATGGCCGGTAGTGTATATATAATTATGGCCGGTAGTGTACAATAGTATTGAAACCCGACCGGATTGACGTCAGTCGGCCATTCTACCTCTGGGCTATGGGCGCTCGGTAGAAGAAGGCAGACTTTTTAGCGTGTATATTATCATCATACACGCTTAATAGCCAGAGTGCTCTAATTCATTACGGAATGAGAGATGCGCAAATGCCAGAGTAGCTACTGTTTTTCAAAGTCTACCATTCTTCCAGAGTGCTCAATCAGGGTGTGAGAGCGTAAATATTCATCCGCAGACAGATCTGTTTCGCTGTATCACAGCTCATCAGTAAGGTTAGACTCCGATTGCTTTTAACCCAGGATTGAAACCCGACCAAATTGGCGTCAGTCAGTGATTCTACCTCTGGGCTATGGGCGCTCAGTAGAGGGAGGCAGACTTTTTAGCGTGTATATTATCACCATACACACCCAATAGCCAGAGTGCTCTAATTCATTACTGAATGAGCGATGCGTACATGCCATATATATATATATATATATACTACCGGCCATAAATAATCGGCCATCCCAGTGTTTTATAAATTATAATGTATTTCATACTATTTTTAGAATTTATTGTCAAGTGAATAATTGTAAACGAAAATAGAATGATTCTTTTGTTAATACTGCACAATAACTTATTCATCAAATGAATTTATAAATATTTAATAATTACTCATATTGAAGTTTCATCAATAAAAGAATGAAGAAAATTTAGAGTGATTCGGACGAGTTCATCTTTGCTTCCTTGCCTTGTAAAACTTTACAAATAATAATAACAAAAGAAGCATTCTATTTTCATCTAGAATTATCCACTTGGCAATAAATAATAAATAGTAGTATGAAATACATCATTTCTTTTAAAGGACTGGGATGGCCTAATAATTATAGACGGTAGTATATATATATATATATATATATATATATATATATAGTGTATCGAGACAGCAAATAATTTTCTAAGCATATACTGTTAAATATAAGAGACAATGAGTGTCTATTATGTTTAATCATGAGCCGTTCTAAACGTCGTATTTTGGCTTTAATTTCAGTTGAAAATAAAGACAAAAATTCTCCAACATTTGGATAACTTTTTATTAACTTGCTTCTAAGCTTTCGGCTCACATGAGCCATCTTCAAAGAGGTGGTATTTAGACTGTAATACAATAACATCCGCCATCACCGACGATTTTATTTTGTGTTGACATAAAACTCCGCTTGGCAACGGCAATAGTTACCAAAATAATAAACGCAGTTCGCAAATTTGCAATGCAGTTCTATGACGTCACACCGCGTGATAGCGCGAAATGACAACAGAACCATGTATATATATATATATATATATTAATTCAGATACTTTAATCCAAGCGGAAAAAGCAGGAAGGTAAATTCCAAAAACCCGATCTTAATTAATATTAAAAATTTTATTTTAATATTAAAAAATGATACAGGAAGAGAGCTCCATGTAATAAAATATTACAGAGCAAATATAAATTTAATATGATGTTGGATGAACATTTCGATATGAAAATCCCCACGGGGGATAACACATCACCTCAGCAACAGAAACAGAAAAATCCTTTCAGAAACTGGAGAAAAATCAGTCTAATTTTCCTTTTTAAATAGATTTGCAAAGAAATTAAAAAAGAAAAAGAAAAAAAAAAGAAAAAGATAAAACAAAATAAAATAAAATAAACAAGAAAAGAAAAAATTAGAAAAGAAAAAATTGACATCGTCATTTTTTCTTTTATACATTTTTTAATTTATATATATATATATATATATATGCGTTCGTTTTTCTGAACATGAGACCCGGATTTGAATCTCACCATGGTCGATTTGTTATCAGTCTGGAGGAGGTGATCTCACCGTGTGGCACCTTTGGAAAGTACCTGAAAATCATACTACGGGTTGACCCAGCCTTGTGAGTAAAATTGCGTAGACATAACCCTTGGGAGCCATCTATGTTTCTGCTAGCACGAATTTCATAAGTCATCGTGACCGAGAGTTTGATCGTGCTGCCCTTAATGCCTTGATCACGCTAGATAATGCGCTTTCTCTAAGAAACTGTAACTAATGTCTGCTCAACGTAGTTGCTATATAAACCACAGGTGGGCTCTATAGGTGTTGAAAAAACACAAAAGTGCCTGAGAGGTTGTCTGCAACAGAGATTAGCTAGCTGCTACGGTAGACGGGCATTCTCGGATTCGAGTGGCCAGCCATCATATATGAACCCTTGTGCAAATTAATTGAAACAAAACGAATGATGTCTTCCTAGGATCTTTCACGCATTTTCTGGTCACGTATACGTCGTCTCTTAACGTTATTTTTCTCTTCCGATTGCATTTTTATTTACGTTTTGTGAATGACGGATCCAGTTTTTTTTTGTTTTTTTTACTTTGACTTGATGATATGACAGGTGAAAGGCTGACAATATCCACGATGTCTCTGTAAGGCCAGCCTGCAAGTACATTCCAATTTTCGTACGCTGATATATATATATATATATATATCAGCATGCAGTGTGGGTATAGAAGAATCCAAATGAGTATCCTTTACATACAGTGGTAGGATAACTCTCTAAGAGAGCTCTAAACATATATGCATATAAATACATATAGAGCAAATATAAGAAAAATTAAGACAGACACGTTATTTCATGGTGAATCGGAAGCATTAGATACTTCCGATTCACCATGAAATAACGTGTCTCTCTTAATTCATATATATATATATATATATATATATATATGCAAAGAATGTTTACCTGAACCTGATATGAAAAAATAAAAGCACCATTAACTTATTCTACTGTGAGAAGGTGCGCCACAAATATAAATAAAATGAGAAAGATATTAAAATGATTCAAAGATTTATATCATTTAATGATCGCAATAAATATCTTAGATTTCTTATTTACGATAAAAAGTTTTAAATAATTTAACTAATTATCAGCAATAACTCGGGGCCTCAAATATACCCCCAAGGAAAACAATGTTTATGCGTTTTTGTATGTTTTCCGAGATTGCATTTTCGAAATCGATAATAAAGCAAAAATTCAAAATTCTGACATCTTCCACATAGCTACACTCTCGCAGAATAACTCGTCTCTTATTGAAACATTGAGAAACTCATGCACATATTGATTGATTGACGTATTAGTTTTTTACGGCTTATCAACCTTTTGCAGGTCATTTAAAGTCAGAAAAGATTTTAAAATGGTAAGAATTTATTCTTTTTTAGATGATAGTGTTTTAGTGATACAGATACTTTTGTTGTCTTTTTGATGGTTTTTCATTTTTCTCTGGCGTTCTGAAGAAGGGAAACATGTTAGGTCGAGATACATTTTTTTTTTATAAGCGTTTCACCCCGAGCAAGGCATGTCACTGCCACTACTGCGTAGGGGGCTACATAGAGTGGAGAAAGGATGATTAAATATAGGAAATGTTAGAGGGTGGGTGATAGGCGGGTAGGGATACCGAGAATGGCTAAATATATGAAATGTCAGAGGGTGGGTGATAGGCAGGTAAGGATACCGAGATTGAGGGTTGGGTGGTTGAGAGTGTTCTGAGAATAATTGGGAGTTAGTGTGATAGGAGGTGTCTATTGACTCTACATTTAAACACCTGGAGATTGTAGCTGTCGGGAAAGCAGACTTGTGGAAGGGAGTTCCACAGGCGGGAAGCGCGAGAAAAAAAGCTGTTGGAGTAGAATTTACGGTTACATCTTATCTGTTTAACTGTAAAAGGGTGGGACCTAGTTGCTAATCTAGTATCTCGTGTAAATTCGTGCTTAGGCGGCACCAGTGATCTAAGTTCATCGGAGCAGAAGCCATGAAAGTATTTGTAGAAGAGGCACAGGGAAGCCACATTACATTTCTTGTTTGCTCTTTTTTTCTTAATCGTTTTGTCAGATCCCAATCCACATATTTAACTCATTTTTGTTTTTGTTTTTTCTGAATATGGAAACCACTGCAAAGAAATAGAAACTATATTACATTTTTCTCGGTATCTAAAGAAGCTTTAATAAAAATGAAATATGTTAGATTGGGATACGTTTTCTTATTTGTTATTTTTTCGTTACTCAGTCACACAAACACACACACACACACACACATATATATATATATATATATATATATATATATATATATATATAAGGCAATCTTTTAAGCTACGCCATTCAAACTTTCTAGGGACACATATCTACAGGGAAGCCAGTCGACACTTACAGTTCAGCAAATTTTCCCCTTCGCACTTTTTGGCCAACCGAGCCAATTGTTTACATTTGCTCCGTAAAACATCTAAGATCTAAGATGGTTGCTAAATTACGTCACAGAAATCAAATCACACGTGTCAAATGCAACTAAAAAAAATGAGCCTCTATATTTAATTTTTCTTCTGATGTTTTAAAAATTCATTTGGTCAAAAAAAATGTGAATATTTTACCCCGTAATTTTGAAACAAAAGAAATTTTTTTTTTTAAATTGTTTTTTTTAAACAAAAACAAAATATCTAAAATAAAAAGTGCCAATGGTTATTTTAATTATTTGAGCCTTTTTTTCATATTGAATATTTCATACTTCAGAAAATAAAATTTTAAAAAAATAAAGCTTTTTTCGCTAAATATTTCATGCAGGAAATCGACTGTCTGTAATTCATGTGGCATTAATGTAACTTTTTCCTCTAAAATTAAATGTCTACATTTTTTAATATTCTTCGAAAATTTCTGAACTGAGAGCGTAATAGGTTTTATATTTCTAATTTCAGTAAAACAAAATAAATAATTTCTATTTTTATGTTAAATTCATTTAGTCAACAAAAAAATGTAAATATTTTTCCCTGTAATTTAGAAACAAAAATAAACGCAATGTTGTTTACAATGTCACACAAAACATCAAATCACGTTTACGCAAAACAAAAGAAAATAGATTTTTTAAGCGGAATTTTTTTAACAATTTTTTATATAACCGAGTTTTAAAATGTTCTGTGTTGCACGGGCAATGCCGAGCTATGATGCTAGTATATATATATATATAATTTTTGTGAGAGATTGAGGGAAAAAGCGTGGAGGTGTTGGTGTTGTCGTGTGTTCGATATCATTTCCTTTTTGTTTTTAGTTCTTTCTCGAATGTCAGGAAATTCAGACAGTCGAATGTCGACATCCAAGTCCGCTGACCGCAACCACCACTGAAACACATCCGGCACAGCGCCCGTCGAAAATTTCTTATTTCCGATTCTTTATCAAACACAAAGTCGCCAATTAATGGCATTTCCCGCCAAAATGATTGGATTGATTTATCTGAACTCCGGCCCATTCTAGTTCAATTTACGGTACAAACCGTAACTTCATAAGCGTCAACGAAACAATTCTATGTCCTTTCCAACATGCTGATACTATTCGAAATAATTGTAATAATTTTATTAATGTTATTTTATAGAAGATTAATAGCCGCTGAAAGCATTCTTACTTTCATTGACACGTTTTGTTTTTGTTTTTATATTATAATCTCCACCAAATACATGACCCAAGAGCCACTCAAGATAGGCTTTAATTTTATTAATGTTATTTTATAGAATATTAATAGCCGCTGAAAGCATTCTTAATTTCATTGATATGTTATGTTTATATTTGTTTATATTATAATGTTCACCAAACACATGACCCAAGAGCCACTCAAGATAGGCTTTAATTTCATTAATGTTATTTTATAGAAGATTAATAGCCGCTGAAAGCATTCTTACTTTCATTGACACGTTTTGTTTTTGTTTTTTATATTACAATGTCCACCAAATACATGACCCAAGAGCCACTCAAGATAGGCTTTAATTTTATTAATGTTATTTTAATTAATAGCCGCTGAAAGCATTCTTACTTTCATTGACACGCTTTGTTTTTGTTTTTTATATTATAATGTCCACCAAATACATGACCCAAGAGCCACTCAAGATAGGCTTTAATTTTATTAATGATATTTTGTAGAAGATAATAACCGCTGAAAGCATTCTTACTTTCATTGACACGTTGTTTTTGTTTTTTATATTATGTCCAACAAATACATGACCCAAGAGCCACTCAAGATAGGCTTTACTGAGAAAATGGAGTTATGTGAACCTAGGAGGGGGAGTAGGAAGGAAATATCATGAGAATATGGAGGATAGATAACGATAACCCTAGACTTAAAGACCGTAGTTTTTAGGGAAACATCTTCTTGAAAGTCAGCTCTACAAATAAACGATTCTTGGGTAGAAGCTCTTTGAGCGGACATTCTTCGTTAATCATGAAATACTTAGTGAATGGAGGCGATTCAACCTTGTGGACGTAGCAAGGTGTCTCTTGGATGTAAAGGTCTGAACGGGTGGCACTAAAGAATGGAACTCGTCTAAACATTTGCCATATGATTATGTAGTGATAGAGTATCGATAGGCTTGCGTCTTTGTGTTTATGGGGAAAGGAGCTAAATAGTGGAAAATATGTCCAAAGACCGCGGAAACAATTTTGATTTTTGTCAATGCTGAAAAAAAAAAAGAATTCCAAATCTCCGGCAAAGATATGGTAGCGGTATTTCATTTTGGGCACAATCGAAGTCTTGTAAAGATGGAGCATAAGAGTCGGTTATTTTCCGGATCAGTACAAAGAACTGGTCATTTTAACGACATCTTCAGTAATGGATTGTAAATATGAATTTCACTTGAGGTCTAGAATAAGCATCAGTCCCTATTTTTTAAAGGTGATATTTGTCAGGCAATCATTTATAACTTCTTCATAACCAGGGGTGATCGCAATCCCTCAGGTGCAACAGCGGTTACTAGGTGGTGTAAGGATACAGAATCATTCGGGTTGGTTTACTAAGAAAACAATAGTGTAGTGATGATGATGACAGCAACCTTAAGGGAGAACTCATCGATCTGAGAAACAATAGTGGAATTCTAATGGAGTTCATCAATTGTAGCCTCAAGAAATTCTGGGTTTTTCAGGTGAAAACATATCCCGTACTGGCAAAAAAAATCTCTCGCTGTTCTGCTACCTTTCGTGACAAAATACCTGTGCGAAACTTGTTTTTCCTGTCTGCTTGATATCAAAACTGAGAGCAGAAACTGACTGGTTCCTTAACACGACATGCTAGCAAAAAGAAGGTGCGAGAAATGGTTGGTAGTTTAACAGGGATGCGACAACTGTTTGTTGGTTTGAAAAGGGTGTGAGATCTCCTTGGTAGTTTGTAAGGAGTACGAGAACTGATTAGTGGTTTGAAAGGAGTGCGAGAAATGGTTGGTAGTTTGAAAAGTGTAGAAGCATTTGTTGGCAGTTTAACAGAGATGCGACAACTGTTTGTTGGTTTGAAAGGGGTGCGAGAACACCTTGGTAGTTTGTAAGGAGTACTAGTACTGATTGGTGGTTTGAAAGGAGTGCGAGAAATGGTTGGTAGTTTGAAAAGTGTACGAGAATTGGTTGGTAGTTTAACAGGGATGCGACAATTGTTTGTTGGTTTTAAAGGGGTCCGAGAACTCCTTGGTGGTTTAAAAAAGGTGCGAGAACTGGTTAGTATTTTGAAAGGGGTGCAAAAACTGGTGGATGGTTTTAAAAGGGTACGAAAACTGGTTGGTGGTTTGAAAGAGATGCGAGAATTGGTTGGTGGTTTGAAAAGAGTGTGAAAATTGATTAGGGTCTGAAAGTGGTGTGTGAACTGGTTAGTCGTTTAAAAAGGTTGCGAGAAGTTGTTGACAGCTTGTTGTGGAGTAGTTTGTGCACTGAAAGTTATAATCTTGCTACGTCGGTTGCTAATTGACTTCACGCACCTAAAATGTTAGGAACTTGGTAATCTTCCACTGTAAGCTGACTCCTTAGTATTCGGCTAACTGCCGATTAATATCAACTGCCTAGTAGCTCGACTGAACTCCAACAGAACTCTAAAAACTCTCTACAACTTCTAAGAACTCCTATGAACTTCCCAAGAACTTCTCGAGTTAACTTGCTGTTAACTTTTATTTAATATAGGAGGGATAGTCCATCATCAGAGGAATAGGTTTGTTTCACCATAACACAGCTTAAAATGAGTGCGAAAACTGGTTGGTGGTTTGAAAGGGGCGCGACAACTCTTTGGTTCGTTTGTAAGAGATGCGATAACTGCTTGGTGGTTTGAAAAGGATGTGAACGTGAAAAAAAGAATTCCGTATCACTGTTCTTAATAAAGTGAATATTTTACCCAGATAGATAGATAGATAGATAGATAGATAGATAGATAGATAGATAGATAGATAGATAGATATGAACAGACATAGATAGATAGATAGATAGATAGATAGATAGATAGATAGATAGATAGATAGATAGATAGATTCCCGTGTGTAGTGGTTTTCTCTCATTGTGCAGTTTTGTCCAGTCAAACGCATGGGGCTTAAAAATAACTTTTTTTTTTTTTTTTTTTTTTTGGTTGGAACGCTACCCACAAAATAAAACCATAAGACGAAATTGTAACAGTCGGCAAATTTTATTTGGTTGTAAACTTCTGAAAAAGGAAAAGATGAAGTGAGTGGAGGTAAGATGGTGAACGATCTAATCGGCATGCTGACGGGTGCTTTCCTGTTCTCGTCGCTGCCAGTGGTTCTCTTGTTTGTCCTTCTCTGTGTATTTCTGTAGGTTTCTCTTTGTCATGTCAACTTTGTCTAAAAGAAGCAATTCATCAGGAACTCGAGGTCTGGCTTTAGTGACCTCCTTTGTCAGGATCATTTGAACAGTTTCTTGGAAAGTCCACTCCATAAAGCAGCCTTTCTTTGCTATGATAAATAATTGTCAAAGCGATTTCTGACAGCTGATATCGCTACATAGTGTTAACTAATATTTGAACATACACTACCGGCCATAATTATTAGGCCATCCCAGTTTCTTAAAAGAAATTATGTATTTCATACTATTTTAGTATTTATTACCAAGTGAATAATTCTAAATGAAAATAGAATGTTTTTTTGTTGTTATTACTTTGCAAAATTTTAAAAGGCAAGGAAGCAAAGATGAACTCGTTTGAATAACCCTAAATTTTCTATATTCTTTCATTGATGAAACTGCAATATAGGTAATTATTAAATATTTATAAATTCGTTTGATGCACATGTTATTGTGCAGTATTAACCAAAGATCCATTCTATTTTCATTTACAATTATTCACTTGGCAATAAATACTAAAAAATAGTATGAATTACATCATTTTTTTAAAACGCTGAGGTGGCTTAATAATTATGGCCGGTAGTGTATATACTTACAATACAATGAGCATTGTGGTGTAATGGATATTGGCTCGGAATGGGAAATCAGTAGTGCCAAGTTCGAATTCCAGTTGAATTCATTTCATTCATTTACGCGCATATAGCCATGGTTAGAAACTAGTCTACCACAGGAAGAAATGGTAACCTACTGCTGTAGACGACAGGGATGTGAGAGGGTGAACGATCTAATCGGCGTGCTGACAGGTGTCTTCCATTTCTCGTCGCTGCAAACGGTTTATTGTTTGTCCTTCTCTTCTAATTTTTCACGAAAAGTAATATTTTGTTTGCAAAAATCAGTAAGACGCATGTCATTGGAAGTGTTACCTAATATGAGCCACTACTTTTTCCCAACTTTCTGGCAGCATTTGCATTCCAAATCAGAAAAACGACACGGCTTTTGAGGCTAACCAGGAGTCGACCCATTATTTTTTCACATAGATAGATAGATAGATAGATAGATAGATAGATAGATAGATAGATAGATAGATAGATATGAACAGACGTAGACAGACAGATAGATAGATAGATAGATAGATAGATAGATATGAACAGACGTAGATAGATAGATAGATAGATAGATAGATAGATAGATAGATAGATATGAACAGACGTAGATAGATAGATAGATAGATAGATAGATAGATAGATAGATAGATATGAACAGACGTAGACAGACAGATAGATAGATAGATAGATAGATAGATAGATAGATAGATAGATATGAACAGACGTAGACAGACATAGATAGATAGATAGATAGATAGATAGATAGATAGATAGATAGATATGAACAGACGTAGATAGATAGATAGATAGATAGATAGATAGATAGATAGATAGATAGATAGATAGATATGAACAGACGTAGATAGATATGAACAGACGTAGATAGATAGATAGATAGATAGATAGATAGATAGATAGATAGATAGATAGATAGATATACAATGAAAGTGATGCTCAGTCAGACTATGTACCATCAATCAGAACAAGTGATAATCGAACGGGGCAATGTCTGATGACTACAGCAGGTGGGATAGAACTTTCCATTTAAGTAGTTTTTCATCTGTTTTGAAATATGTGGCCTAGCGTTGTCATTATTGTGTCTCTGCTAGTATAGCGGCTATTTTTTGTCAATGCACGGCTCAAATGCATTACCTGTAGTCGATAGGGATATCCCGTGGTGCTTTCAGTCGGTTTGAGCAACACATAATAAATTACCCCCCGCTAATACCAACAAATGCAGAGTAGAAGCTGCGAACCATGCCTACTTAGATTTACCGCTAATGTTGATGAGTGGCCGGGCTTACCCCACGATCTTCTACACTTAGGGTTATTGTAGTGGATCCATTTTTCCTCGTCGGTTACTATACGATCCAAAAAACCTTCTTATTCTGCCGCTGAAGCAGCTGTTCACATGTGACAAGACGCCGTTCAACGTCTCTCGGCTTCAACTCGTACGGAACCCAATGTCCTTGATTTTCAATAATTCTTAATGCTTTCAAACGTTTCGAAACTCTTGTGTGACCAAACTCGTAATGATTCTGCAGGTTCAGTTTGCATCTAACATGAGTCTTCATGAAGTAAAGCCTCCAATTCCTCGTCTTAAACTTTTTTCTGTGCGTTCTTTATCTTCAACATCAAAGTCTCTATTTTTAAAGGCGTGTAAACCAATCTCTGCATTTTTTCCGACAGAGTATAGTCGCCGTAAATCTCAACAACATTCTGTGTGCTTCAGCTTCATATTTCTTTTGAATAAAGTAGTGCAGTAAAATTTCCCGCACATACACTTACTTTGGCACGAAATCCGATATTTTTAACGCTATGAAAAACAAAGTTGTTTACACTTCGGCGCAATGACATACACTGAATTTCAAATTTGCATATCAGACTTTTTTTTTTAATCATATCACCCCAAGCAAGGCGGTAACGCTACTGATGTGCAGGGGGGCTACATAGGTGTGAAAAGATTGGAAAAGAGGAAACCGGAAACCGCATCCTAAACAGGAAACAAGGGATGAGCCTCTTCACCTGTTCAATAGACGTGGGTGGAGTGTGAACCGGGCGATAGTTTAGTCTATCTACTTCGATGCGTTACCATCTGAAACTACTCGAACACAATTCTTGGAATGTCATCTGCTGGAAAACAGTGAGGAGGTCCGAATAATTTGGCATCAAATATTTGAAGAATGTTCGAGCTATTTTGTCGATCTTTCATCACTTTATGGGCAACACCTTTGCTGTGTTCATTTTCGGTCCAATTTTGCGGAATAGAAAAACATTTCTGTAAGTATAGCTACGTTCCGGTTTGTTTCCTTGTCTGCGTTTCATGAGAAGGCGAACTGTGTTTCCTATCCACTGGCCATGTTTAAAGTCTCGCTTAAGAATAATGCTGGTGGCGAAGGACGATGGTAGAGTTCTTGACCAGTGCGGAGTGAACTAAGCAGTCATGTGATAATCTAGATATGCAGCGATTGGTTCATAATAGTCAATAGACGCCTCTCTTTGATGTGGCTAGGCTTACGGCCTATCACGTTGAATACACCGGTTCTCGCTCGATCACCGAAGTTAAGTAACGTTGAGCCTGGTCAGTACTTAGATGGGTGACCGCTTGGGAATACCAGGTGCTGTAAGCGTTTAGTGACGGATGTGCGTTGTCGTGCAGTGGATAACGGCTCGGAAAGAGAAATCGGTGAGCCAAGTTCGAATTCCAGTTGAATATCCTGCATTCACTTAAGCACTGGTACCCTTGGGAAAAGTATTAATCCATCCCTTCCCTCCAGTTATGGGTTAAATAACAAGGGTAGGACTTGGGGACCCTGGCCTTAAAAACAAATCCCAATGAATCTTGATACTTGAATAGAAAAAATATTACTAGACACAAAACTTATATAAAAACAACAATAAATTGTTGAAAGAAAAAGGTATTACCAGTAATAAAATAAAGTTTAGTTGGCAATAAATGACCCGCCGAGGTTGATTTGCCATAAAAACAAAACAAAGAAACAAACAAAATCCATGAGGCTACCACGTGACTTTTGCCATGTTTTACCTTCCTTCCACAAACATTTAGTTTTTTCTGGGTTTTTTTTCTTAATATTAGTTTATTTTATTCAAGTCATACTACACTTTTATACCCGTTAAATGACACGTGTATTTTATATATTTTTAATTCTATGTAATAATATGTAATAAAATATTTTTATCAAAATACAGGCTTCTTTATATGAGTATTTTAGGCAGTAATAACTAAATTTTTCCTTTATTTTCTTCTTTGGTAGTGGAATAAGAAATTAAGAATCAAAACCAACCTTCTTCTTCACTTTTACAAAAATTCACAATGACGAAAATAAAATAAAAAAGGACTGAACATGTGCTTAAAGAAAAAGTCAAAAGATTTCGCAAGTAGGTGTTAAATTGATTTTGGACCAATGGGAGCGACTTGCAAGACGTGAAGACTTAACTATCCAGTGCGAAATTCAAAACAATAAAAGGCTCAGATCAGCGCCAGTCGAACAGAGAGTCAGGGATGGAAACAGCAAAGACGACAAGCTAAAATGTAACGAGAGAAGCTTCAAGCTGACTCGAGCATTCGTCTTATTTCTCTTTCCTTCTCTTGTGCTGATTCATTTTACTTCTTTTCCATTCAAAGACATTTCTACAAACTAACGATAATACAGACATACGTAAATATTCATATATTTTTCAGCAATTACTACTACGAACATTTTCTACAAATCTTGATACCCATAACTTTACCATCGAACACGAACTCTACCCTTAACTGCTTAATAATGTTTCTAATTGCGTAATAACTTCTACAACTTGTGTTATTCTTTTATTTTCTTTTAATAGATTTCTATTTTAACATGAAAAAAATATATATTATTTTCACATTATTCTACACAATTTCACACATTCCTACCTTCTGTTGCCAACCAACCTTATGAAGAAAACCTTCTGATAACGAAAATAACCTTCTGATAATTCTGGATAAAACTTGTAAGCTGTAGGGAGTTCGGTTAAGTCTGACACAAGGCCGAATCAAAGAAACATTAACCATTAACTACACCGGTGACCCCGACGGTTGAAAGGAACACGCACCCTGTAGCCTCACTTTCAGTATTGATAAGATACTTTTTTTTCAGTGGACGTTTTTCTAACAAATAAATGACTAACTGTTCTATTTATCTATTCAGTGGTTAGTATGCTTTTTCTTTCCTTACTTTTTGCCTTTCAATGTTTCTATGATATATTTTTTTATTTTCAGTTTTGTAAGAAAATACTTTCACGGCTTCTGCTCCGATGAACTTAGCTCACTGGTACCCCGTATATATAAATTTCCTCGAGCCACAAGATTAGCAACTAGGTACCACTCTTTATTGTGAAACCGATAAATTATAAACGCAAATTCTACTCCATCAGCTTCTTTTCTCGCACTTCCCGCCTGTGGAATTCCCTTCCGCTTACTTGCTTTCCCGACAAGTACAATCTTCAAGAATTCAAATGTAAAGTCAACAGTTATCTCCTGTTTTACTAACTTGTATCCTCTCTCTCATGCTCCCTTCTCAGTCCACACCACTCTCATCAGTATTCTCATTCTTCTCGTACGCCCCCTATAACCTGTCACTCTTTCTCATAACATTCTTCCTATGTAACCCCCTGCACAAGAGTGGCAGTAAAATTTCTTGCTGGGGGCCACAAGGTTATAAAAAAAAAACGCAAACATAAAACATTGAGCCGTTATTTTGGGGGTGAGAACAAACTACACATATACACTATTATCGCGAAAATATATAATAGAACTGTTTTTCACAAAATAATTGTATAATTATTTTGTATTTATTTATGCACCAGTTAATAATTATTCATTTTTTATTTTGTTCTTTCAATGAAGACATGATTTGATTCTCAGCATTTGATTCTATTTTAATTGATTAATTTTTTTCTACGGTTTATTAACGTTTTTCAGATTATTTAAAGTCAGAAAATTGTAAGAATTTGGTATGGAATAAAAATGATTTTAACTAATTAACCCATAGCTGGGCCGAGAAAAGGTGAATCCACACCTTTCTCAAGGGTCGTTGAACATAAGTGAATATGACAAGCCCGACTGGAATTCGAACTCTGCACTCCGATTTCCAAATCAGAAACGTTATCCATTACATCACAAGCACATTCAAGCATTAAGTAGATGGTATTTCCAAGCAATTCCATATTTACTGACTAGGCTCGACATGCTTAATTTCATGGAAATTGCTTCGCTCTTCAAATTAAAGCATTCGAGTCTACCTTAAAATGATAATTTGCATGCTAATCTTGCAGGCCATTTATATTATTTTGTTCAAAGCCTATAGTTTACCAAAAAGTGGAGCGCTCGGGTGGTGTGGGGATAACCTCGATAAAAGGTCGCTGCTTTCAGCGCAGATATTTTACAGAGTGCGCTTCAGGCGAAGATAAACATCATAAATACAGGATGTCTGTCAGTGAGTGATTATTTGATCAATAGACAAGCTCACATTAACAAAAAACAACAATACAAGATTGTGGACGATATACAGAAAGAAAGAGAGGGAGAGTCACTTAAATATAAGTTTACAGTAAAGATTGAGAAAAAAACAGGGATAGATAGATAGATAGATAGATAGATAGATAGATAGATAGATAGATAGATAGATAATGAACAGAAATAGATAGATAGATAGATAGATAGATAGATAGATAGATAGATAGATAGATAGATAATGAACAGAGATAGATAGATAGATAGATAGATAGATAGATAGATAGATAGATATGATAATGAACAGAAATAGATAGATAGATAGATAGATAGATAGATAGATAGATAGATAGATAGATAGATAGATATGAACAGAAATAGATAGATAGATAGATAGATAGATAGATAGATAGATAGATAGATAAGAACAGAAATAAATAGATATGAACAGACATAGATAGATAGATAGATAGATAGATACATACATACATACATACATACATACATATGTAGAGAATGAGATAGATAGATAGATACATACATACATACATACATACATACATACATACATACATATGTAGAGAATGAGATAGATAGATAGATAGATAGATAGATAGATAGATAATGAACAAACATAGATAGATAGATAGATAGATAGATAGATAGATAGATAGATAGATAGATATGAACAGACATAGATAGATAGATAGATAGATAGATAGATAGATAGATAATGAACAAACATAGATAGATAGATAGATAGATAGATAGATAGATAGATAGAACAGACATAGATAGATAGATAGATAGATAGATAGATAGATAGATAGATAGATAGATAGTAGATAGATAGCACTTTGGCGCAGTGAATCAAAATCCCCTCTCCACAGAAATCTTCTTCAATGACTTATTTGCTTGTGCTGTCGAAGCTCAACAAACTTCAGAGCCGTTGATATGGCTTCGTTATCTTCATTCCTCGATAAAAGACACCCACTTATTGTTTGTTGTTATTTTTTTTAATGATAACAACAAAAACCTGCATCTTTTGTGACCTTACGATTTTTTTTCTGCTTCTCTGCAAAAAAAAAACATCAAGGCTGAGACAGATAGACGGGCCTTTGGAGATTACGTGGGCAATGATTGTCTGCTTTGCTGCATGAACACGATTTCAGGCGGACTTTTGTTTTTCTCTTCTTTCTTTTTGCCTTGATCGTTCAATCTCGCGCTTTCCCTCTCCCTCTATATATATATATATATAATCTTTCTCTCTCTCTCTCTCTCTCTCTCTCTCTCTCTCTCTCTCTCTCTCTCTTTCGTTCTCTTCTCCCATTCTACGTCTTTCTTTTTTCTTTAGTTTCTTCTTTCTTTCTTGTTTTTTTTATCTTCAATATTTTTTTTTAATCTCTTTCTTTTTACTCTAATTCCGTTTTTTTTCAAACACACTTTCACTCGGATAGGCTGAAGCAAAAGATACTGAAATGTGTTTCAATATATATGTATATATATACATATATATATATATATATAATAAAAGAGTGAGAGGCCGTGAACGTTTTGTTTGAAGTGTATATTTATTGTTATTGTTATTATTATACATGTTATGATATATTCAGTGTCCATAGCAACAATAAATCTTCACTTTAAACAAAACGTTCACGGCCTCTCACACTTTTTATTTTATACCAATTTCTCTCGTTCAAATAACTCAACATATATATATATATATAGCCCGGCGTTGCTCAGGTGTAATGAAAGCTTTAAAACTAATTTATGTTCCTGGAGCTCAGACTGTTTGGACGTTGGCACGAAAGACTAAAAAGCAATAGTTGTTTCCAGTTAAAGCGAAACCGTAGACTGACAGAAAAATGAATGCATGTAAGTCAAATTTTGATTTCTTGGAATTGATGTCAAATAAGTTTTTTTTCGTCGTAAACCGAATTTTGAAGGCTAAATAAGTTCTCTGAGTAAATGGTATCATGGCTGCGACTAAGAACTACAATTATACTTGAAACCCGAAGCAAAAACTAAAATAAAAGGGCTGAAAAAATAGACATACAGGTAGATAAACAGACACACACAAACATCTTGCCTGTTATATATATATATTATCGATTTTCTGTTTTTGTTTTTTGTTTTTTTACGTGTACGCTTATACATATGTGTATTTATATGGATGTGTAATGGACGCTTAGAATAAGAAATCGGAGAGCTGAGTTCAATTTCTCGTCAAATTCACTTACGCGCAAATACCTCTGGGGAAGCTACGAATCCATCAGTTCTCCACCTTCCAGATAAGTGTTAAAAATAGTAAAGACCCAAATAAGATCTCTACCCCCAGATAAGTCTTAAATAGTAGGACATATATATATGAATAATAACACACACACACACACGTAAAGAAATACTTTGTAGGTAATCTTTAGATAAACAGAAATATATGCGTTTGTTTCTTTATCTATGTCAAATGGTTGTCTGTTTATCTATCTTAGTGTATATTTTTATACATTAATATAAATTACGTTTATATCGCTCAGATGGAAAACGATATCTGAACAATAGCACACACACCCAACCACCAGTAGACAAAGACCATGAAAAACAAACAACACAAAAAATGAATTACACTGTTGAAGTTTAACTAAAAGCGAAACACGTTAAATTTATAAATGTTTCATATTTGTCGCTTCTTCTATTATATATATATATATATATATATATATATATATATATATAAACTTATTTATAAATGGAACTTTGTCTCTGTGTGTGTGTGTCTCCGTTATCTATAGACTCCGAAACGGCTGAACCGATTTTCTTGAAAATTTACACAGTTGTACTATAAGCGGCTGCGAGTGTTCGTAGCTATGTTTTGTGTCGAGGTACCCCCGATAAATATCGATAATCGATAATCGAAAAAATCAGGTTATAGAAGGAGTGGTCCGATTTTAATCAAACTTGATACACTCATAGACAAAGACATAAGAAACGATGTTCAGAAGTTTCAAGGTTGCAGTTCTTACAACAGTGCAGAAAATCGATTATATATATATATATATATATATATATATATATATATATAAGCCAAGATGTTTGTGTGTCTGTCTGTTTATCTGCCTGTATGTCTGTATTTTTTTTCAGTCCTTTTATTTTAGTTTTTGCTTCGGGTTTGGCTTTAAGTGGGTATAATTGTAGTTCTTAGTCTCAGCCATGATACCATTTACTCAGAGGATTTATTTAGCCTTCAAAATTCAGTTTACGACGAAACAAACTTATTTGATATCGATACCAGGAAATCAAAATTTGACTTACATGCATTCATTTTTCTTTCAGTCTACGGTTTCGCTTTAACTGGAAACAATGATTGCTTTTTTATTTTTCGTGCCAACGTCCAAAGAGTCTAAGCTCCAGGACCATGGATTAGTTTTAAAGCTTTCATTACACCCGAGCAACGCCGTGCTATACTGCTAGTAGGATATAAAGATGTTCAAATAAGCCATAAATTGTATTGGTTGTGTGCGGAAAAAGATGGTGTATAGTGACTGCATAAAACATAGAAAAATCACGAAGGCATAGATAAGTACTCACCGGATTGATTAAACTTATACAGTAAGATAAATTCTAAGAAAACTAAAAGACCTATCAGGATATATTATCGTCAGACGCAACCATAATAACATAAGCGACGCAGATTGTATTGTGTTAATGGCAATTGGGAAAAGAAGTATCAAATAAAGCGAACGGCGTGATTTATTCTGAGAAGGCAAGAAAACCGACAATGATTTAATATTGGTGGACATGAGAATAACAACATTGATGACAATGGCGGGAAAAAAAAACAATTTGTAAGGCGTGATAAATTGAAGAACTTCAAAGATTTACTATTGGTGGATACAACCATGACATCATAAGGTACGCCAATTTATTTGTTTTGATGGCAATAGCGAAAAAACAAATCTTAAATAACACATAAATCTTTATGATTCTCAGAAGACGAGAAGATCTTTAAAGATTTAATATCGATGAATATGACCATAACAACATAAATGGCATAGATTGCTCTGCGCTGAATACAATCCCGGAAAAAAAATTAAAGAAGTCGGGAGGTGTGCTGATGCTAAGAAAACAAAAAAAAATTATGGTATACTATCAGTGTCAGTCAAGTGCCATACGTGAAACACGCTTGGGCGATCATGTCTCGAAAGAGACATGGCTGAATGGGCAGAATATTATCCCGCAGTAGATATTATACCTTTTCCAAGGCTATTTGCGCGTAAGTGAATGCAATGAATTCAACAGGAATTTGAACTCGGCTCCCCGATTTCTCGTTCCGAGCTGATATCCACTTCACCACAACGCACATCAGTGTACATGACCATATATTTCTTTCTTTCTGTCATCCTTTCTTTCTGGGTTTTTTTTTTTTTTGCTCATATATTTTTTTCCTTCTTTCTTTTTTTCTTTAACGGTTTTTATCTGATATATTTGTTTGTTACTTTTTCATTCTTTACAGGTTTTTGTTTTTTAAGGTTCATATATTTTAGTCAGTTAAGTACCACACGTGATACACGCTTTGGGCGATCATGTCTCGAAAGAGACATGGCTGACTGGGCAGAATATTATCCCGCAGTAGATATTATACCTTTCCCAAGGCTATTTGCGCGTAAGTGAATGCAATGAATGCAACTGGAATTTGAACTCGGCTCCCTGATTTCTCGTTCCGAGCCGATATTCACTTCGCCTCAATGTACATCAGTGTACATGACCATAATAACAGAATAGGCGATACCGATTTCATTCTGTTGATGGTAATCACTCAAAAAAGATGTAAATAATTTGTACGGCGTGATGATTCTATGAAGACAAATAGACCTACAATGATTTACTTTTGGTGGATATCACCATAACAATTTAGGCAGATTTTTTTGTTCTTGACAAAGCGTGAAAGAAAGATTTAAATAACTCGTACGGTTACATGATTCTTCTTCTTCTTCTTCTTCTTGTTCTTCTTCTTCTTCTTCTATGTGCCCTGTCCTTTCAGGACTTACGCGATCATGGCTTCCCACGTCTCCCTATCCCTGGTGGCTCTTAGCACACTTTCTCCTGTTACACCTCGCAACTCTCGTTCCGTCATTCACCTGATCAGGCCCCTCATATATGTTATCCGCTGCCTTCCTCTGTCTCTTTTTTCTTCTATCTGGCCTGTCAGTATCAGGTTCTCCAAGCCCTTCTTTCTCATTGCATGTCCCAGGAACTTCAGTTGTTTCTCCCTGATGCTCACTATTAATTTTCTTTTTGTTGCCATTCTTTCCAACACCTCATCATTGTCTCCATGCTCGGTCCATGATATCCACAGCATCCTTCAGTAGAACCACATTTCTGCTGCTTCAAGTTTTGTTCTCATCTTCAATTATATTGTCCAGAATTCACTGCCGTATTGGAGAACTGACATCACATAGCAATCTAGCACTTTCTTCTTTGTTTCTAGTGAAATTTTCCTGTTTCTTAGTACTTTACTCAGCTTCTGGAACGCGTCCTTTGCCATGCCAATTCGCCTTCGGATCTCTGTGTGGCACTTTCCATCTCCTGTTACACCACTTCCTAGGTTTTTAAATTTTTGTACTTGCTTGATTCTAGTATCCCACACCTGTATTTGGCATTTTGGGTTGCTCTTACTGCTGATGATCATGCATTCAGTTTTCTTACAGTTTATTTGGAGTTCTTTTTTGTCACTCTCCACAGCTACCTTCTGTGGGAGGTCTTGTAGTTTTCTTTCCGTGTCTGCAATCAGCACTGTATCATCTGCATACCTTATGTTGTTCAAATTGTGGCCTTCGATAGAAGACATATTGCATAGTGTTGAAGGCAATGGCGGAAATAATACTTTAATAACTCGCTCGGCGTTATGATTCTATAAAGCAGACATAGATTGCATTGGGAAAAGAGAGTATGGCATGGGAAGATAATAAAGAGATCTTAATAAGCTGGTCAGTATTGATAGGTACTTTGGTAATTATTGCTACAATTGTAGAAGCGATATGGAGATTAAAAAGATAAAGAAAAAGGTCAGTTAGTGACGTTTTGGCGAGTACACAACGGCTCAAAGATGGAGTGCCTCGTGGTGATTTGTATTCAGTCAGGTCGAGCCGAGCTGCAGAAGAAACTAAATTGGATTCAGCAACAGAAGTAGTAAAGTCGCTGTCTAGTAAAGGCTCGCCAAAAACTCCTACAACCACGAAGAACAAACACGGAAACCATAAAAGGTGCTGCTCATCCAAGCATGAAAAAAAGGAGGACACCGTAAGAAGTTCTGCGAAGCTCATGTAAATATATATATATGTGTGTGTGTGTGTGTGTGTGTGTGTGTGTGTGTGTGTGTGCGCGCGCACAAACACATTATATGGAAGAAAAAAGAACTTTTATGGGGTGCTGCGAACCCCGTATGTGTGAAACGTTGCATAATAGAAACAGAAGAGGTAAAAAACATTTAAAACGTTGCATGATATAAACAAGAAAAAGAGAATTGGCATACATTTTAAAACATACTTGTGTCAGTGAATATTTCAGTTAACTCTTTTAGACGTCTTGGCAACAATTTTTCCTTTGAAGTTGTAGGAACCTGCATTCCGGATAAGTGTAGTCTCTCTCTCTCTCTCTCTCTCTCTCTCTCTCTCTCTCTCTCTCTCTCTCTTGTATATTTTGGATATAATGTGTTATGGTCAATGAAGATAACCGCAGACTGAATTTATAGCAACAGATTGAAAAGTGAAATACTGAAAATTGAATGTTAACATCGGTTAATATTCTAATGGTAGATTTCGTCTTGGTAAGCTTGAGTGATTCTTTTTCTGAACGTTTAATTTTCAAAACTTTAATTTTTTTTTCTTGCATAACGCGCTGAATAAATTTAAAATATACTTGTGTCAGTTAAAATTCCATTTAGCTCTTTTAGTCGTCCTGGCAGTAAAAGCTGATTTTATTTTTTAATTTTCTTTCAATTTCTATAAAAAGTTATCTTTAAATTCTCTTGTAGTGACTACTAATGGATCTCCTGACTTTACCCAATTTAAAAACTAGCAATTTCTTTTGTGTTTTATAAATTTGAGCAGATGGACCCTATTATCACCCGGTTCATACTGCTCCCTTTCTTTTAAACAGGAGTAAAGGCTTATCCCATGTTTCCTGTTTAGAAAGGGGTTTCCGGTTTCTTTTCTCTTTTCAGATCTTAATAGTGGTTCAATCGCAGTCTTTTTGTAATGTGTGTGGATGGTGGCAACATCTCTTCATTCTGAGGATAGCAGGTTAGTAGTTACCTGATTGCTGCTTCGGACTGGTAGTTAAGAACCCGAACTCTTGTGTAGCGTCATGAGAGGCTGCTCTGATCAACAGTTGACTGTCAGACTGAATGAGGTCATTGACTGATTCGATCACCTCAGGATACCTCACTTCTGTAAGCCTCCCAAGCCTGTCTTCATCCTCAACACTGCCCCGTCCTTCTTTAAACAATTTAGCCCACTTGTAGATATGTGGCACCATACATAGTTGACATTCTCCTATGAATATCAACTGCTTTGCACCCTACAGTAACCAAAAACTTGAAAACTGACCTCTGTTCAATCCTGGAGCATGATTCTTGGTCGGCCATCTTTGTTAATCTCCAAAACTCTGAAAGTTTTATTTCAATTTGCAAAAAAATAAAATCCCTTTGAAAAGGAACTAAAAAAAATAAAAAAGTAAGCTTCTATCTGTATTAGAAGTCCTTATACCGAAAGATTCACTTTATTTATTAAATGACCCTCGTATATAAATCTACCATCTGCCCGTGTATTGAATACTGCTACGACATCTGGTCGGGTGCCCCTGCTATTCACCTCCGGGTTCTTGACAAAATCCAACGGAGAATCTGCAATCGAGCCCAACTTGTTAGCTCAGCTGTTGTCACTTTCTCACCGGCGTAATGTGGCATCCCCATGTCTCTTCTACAAATACTTCCACGGCCTGGTGCCCCATCTGCATGAATCTACTCGAGATACTGGACTAGTGACTTGATCCCACTCTTTTACAGTGAAGCTAATTGCAACTTCTACTCCATGAGCTTCTTTTCTCGCACTTCCGGCCTGTGGAATTCCCTTCCGTATACTTGCTTCCCCAGCAGCTACAATCTCCAAGAATTTAAATGTAAGGTCAAATGTCATCTCGTAACTCTCTGACTCGCATCCTTTCCCTCATGTTCTTTTCTCCGTCCATTCTACTCTCATCACACCAGTATTCTCATCCTTCTCTTACTCATTCTCTGACAACGCCTATAACATGTTCCTCTTTCTCATCAATTTCCTCCATGTAACACCCTGCACACCAGTGGCAGTAAAACTGCCTTGATTGGGGTGAAATGATTAATATATATATATGGCTAATATATTATGCTCTCATTACGATTGAGCTCTATGGAGAAGAAAATTTTAAAAACAGTTTCCACTTCTGCTTTATGCGTGACTCTTCAGAAATGAATTGAGTTCTTTCGGTGACTGGCGTGTGTATACACTGCTTATATACACGTTAAAATTTCCGTTCTCTGATTCCATGCGTCGATGGCTTAGGGAGTAGCGACTCCGACTGACACCAAATCGGTCGAGTTTCGATCCCGGCCAGAAGCAAATGGATGTGTCTAGCCACACTGATGAGCTGTGATAAGGCTTGTATGTGGATGACTAATATATATATGACCATGTTTCTGCAAAGCGGTATTTTAAATATTTACACTATTTACCTTGTTCATATAGTTGTTTCCATGGTCATTTACATATTCACGACTTTTCAGTCATTGTAGGCTCCAGTCTTTTCAAGATCGGTCTGTATTACTGAGGAAATGTATTGTATCAATTTACACTTTTTGTGAACCCCCACCCACACTCATTGGTTTTTCGCGTCAACGCCCAAAATCTCCGCGGACGATCGATCATTTCATTTCAAATTGGGCTCTGCCCACGTTGTGTTCGATTAATCACAAAGCCGGTTTTGGTTGAAAGTCATCGAAATTCTCTGCATGGACGATCCAAACAGAATTAGGAGTCATAATAAGAAAAAGGAAATCTTTATAAAATTAACAATAAGAAGTTTATGTACATACATTCTGTTCGGTACAGTATTTGGTTTATCACTTTTGCATGCAAACAAGTATAATACCGACCCACGTCTTCTACAGGACGTAACACTTTATCTAAATTGGTTGGTCTCGCACCAGTATAAAGTCGGAGGTTCTTCTAAGGCAGGCAGTCACGTGACAACATATCTCTCATGTTAACTCACTCTATACCGGTCCAACTTAACTGTACTGCATTTTCTCAACTGTCTGAAAACCCATCGATTCTCGCTTATAGGAGCCTCACATCAAACAGGGCTGGTTGTGATACACTTTGAGTACACGTAGCATTATCAAATGACCTATAAGGCATCTTTTTGGTTACCTGATTAACCTCGGGGCCTTTTTTCTCATTGGTCAACTCTGTCTCCTTTCTCTCCCGTGTGAGTGACTATTACTATTAGTCGAGGTGTGTGTTTCAGCCCAACGATCAAATTTTAATTATCGTTCCAAAATTTATTTCCCGTCGAGTCTTTGGTGTGTGAATTTTTCGTATCTGGTTTTATCATTTCAATCGTCGTAAGAAATTATCGAGCTTCAGTCGAAAATAAAACTATCTTTCTCACGATGGAGTGGCCATCTCTTAGGGTTATAAAACCCCCTATGCCCGTGTAAAGTATATTTCAAATCAAACACTTAGATCACTGTCGTTTTATCAATTGGTGTTAATTTTTTCAAAACTGAGAAACTCACTTTTCGTGAAAATAGATTTTTCGATTTTTGCGATAAGAATTTTTGTCCGAATTTGTCGCCAGCACTCTAGAGTTATAATATACTTTATCTAAGTTTTTGGGGTGGTCTCTTTTAGAATATCCCTCGCCTAGTTTGTCAGGTCCATTAGGTTTATTAGAGAAACGCGTGGGGAAATCCACCACTTGCGGAAGGGACTGAGTAATTGAAAAGTTCATGATATAGACACAAGCAAGATCTGTGACAGAGTTTTCCAGCCACTTGGCGTGGTGGGCCTTAAAGTCTCCAAACACAAATATATTGGCAAACGGATGAGAAGAAATTGCCTTATCAATATTATTCGAGATGCTGTTAAGTACGGAACAGTCAGGAGATAAGGGGGGGAGCGGTAGAAAAAGGAAAAATAGCTAATCGACCTTAGTAGGGAGAGACAGAAAAACATCTAAGAATGATCTAGAGATTCAAGATGGATCACCCAACTAGAGGACAATGTTCACTGACAAGCACCGAGTCCATTGGAATCCTTCCTGAAGAGGGGAAGGTAACCAGGGACGTAGAAATCAGATAAAGAGATAGAAGGGTCAAGGTTAGTTTCAAAAAGGGCTAAGATGTCAGGTGAGTTCACTTGAAGGAAGGATTCAACGCTGCCAAAATTTGTTACGGATACCTCGTCTCTTCCCGAATGAGATTTCAGAAACCTATTTGGTATAAAATCAGTTTTATAGTAGCCATTATGACAGAAAATTGTTTGATAGACAACTATATAACCTAAAATGAGATTATAGAAGGTTATAAGGCAGAAAGTGAGTTCATAGAAACCTATATCGTAGAATGTTAGTTGATAGGAACCTACATGACCGAAAATGAGCATTTAAAATCTTATATGACAGAAAATGTGTTAATAGAATCCTATATTGTAGAAAGTGATTTGATATGAACGTATATGATAGAAAAATAGTTTATAGGAGCCTAGTTTATATCAGAAAAGTGTCGATTAGAAATGAAAGATCTCCTTAGATAATCGGTGATTTCAAGAGCAGATTTTTAACTGTTTCACCCCAAGCAAGGCGGGACAGCCACTATTTCGCAGGGGGGCTACATAATAGTAAAAATTTAGACAGGAGAAGATTGAAGATTAAGATGGACCAGTTACAGGGGATGTCAGAGAAAGGGAAAGAGAATGATGGGAACACAGGTGTGAAGACAGTTGCGATGGTAGAGAGAAAGGAAAAGAACAAGATATACGGGCTGATGTAGAAATGATTTAACTCCGTTATTTGAGGAATAGGTGCGTTTCACCATAAAACAAACCATGAGAGAAAAACCATTGAACAGTACCTTCGACTCTGATGTGACGCTATTAACGGACCACACACCGATCCATGTCCCTTTCTCCATTGAAGAAAACGAGTGAAGCAAGACCTCGATCAAGACGTCACATGGTTATAAGTGAAACGGTGCCAGTGGACATTCCTACAAACTGGTGCTCAAGCCGCATCCAGAAAGACAGCTCACCCAGACGCATCGTAGAACTTACAAGAACGGAACGCTGTTTACATGAGAGAAACACATCACACCCCGCCTTCATTTAATCAGGTTTCCATCGATTCGGCCCAGAAAAAGAAAACAGTTCAGGACGCAACGAACCCATATTACAGCTTATCTGTTTCCCCAACAGCTGAAGATGCCACTACATTTATCTATGAATGGGGCCGGTTGAGCTATCTTCGTGCTTACCAGTAATTTCACGCGTCTGAAGACGGATACACATGTCGGCTCGATGATATTAGAGTGGACATGACTCAAAACACCCGTTGCAGTGGCGATAGCCTCATTTGGGACGATTCTATAGAGTCCTCGTTTTGTCACACAATGGAATATATAACCCACTGTGGGAAAAATCGGTTTGTATTTAACCCTGACAATTTCCATTTTTCAGACAGCGAGAATATTGTGAGGACCCTAGAAGTTATGCCTGGATTTGTCATCGGAGGCCACAATTTAAACAATCTAAGGTACGCAGGTGATACAATGCTAATAGCAAACACAGAAAGTAAACTGCAAGACCTCCTACAGAAGGTAGCTGAAGAGAGTGAAAAGAAAGGACTACAAATAAACTGCAAGAAAACCGAATGCATGGTCATCAGTAATTTCCTTAAGAAGGAACCGGAAATCCAATTCTAAACAGGAAGCCATGGATAAACCCATACTCCTGTTCAAAAGACTGGGGAGGAGACGTTAGAAGGATAAAGTAGAAGTAGACTTTAGAAGGAACCGAAAAAGCGAATCCTAAACAGGAAGCAAAGTATAAACTTCTACTCCTGTTCAAAAGACTTAAGAGGAGACGTTAGAAGGATAAAGTGGAAGTGGACTTTAGAAGAAACCGTAAAAGCCAATCCTAAACAAGAAACAATGGATAAACCTCTACTCCTGTTCAAAGGGCTTAAGAGAAGACGTTGAAGTAGATTTTAGAAGGAATCAGGAAATCCAATCCTAAACAGGAAACAATGGATAAATCTCTACCCTTATTCAAAATTCCTGGGAAGAGTTTGAACAGTGTGATAGGTGAACCTATCTACTACTATAAACGTAGGTTATAGAGAAGAAATTGATGGTCTCATTAGAAAATGGGGGACTTCCACAAGCAGACATAAATTAAACAGCATACTGGTGAGTGGCTAGGTGTAATTTTGTATTTAGATCTCGTTGGTACAAGAATTAAGTTATTAAGAATTGCTACGATTGTTATATAGCGACAAACAACAAAAACGCATATATATAAAAATATGAGTTATATTTTTATTAGTGACGATGGACCGTGTAGCACAGGGACAGAGAATTGAGAGCGCGCTTCCAGGGGTTGACGGGGGGGTGTCGTATCTGTTGCTCCTCTGGTCTGGTCTGGCTCTCTGCCCGACTCTGTCTCTCTGCCCAGACTCGTCTGTCGTGAAATCCGTGCCCGAGGTCTTTTTATCTCCAAACCGGTACTTCCGATTTTTTGCCTCGCCTACGTACGCCCACGTAATTCTCAGAGACACTTGTTCTGTTTGCCTCTTGTAGCCATTTCCGCTACTGCCGGAAATAAGGTCAAACAACCATCCGTTCCTTTCAACGGCCGGAAAACGCCCCCGCTTCCTCACTTCCTCGGGTGGGCCTAGATTGTTATATTACACCATTATCGTTGTGGTTATTTTACAAAAAACGGTTGATAGAAATCTATATGAGAGGAAAGGAGATTTTATAAACCTTTAATGCGGCATTTTTATAAGTCTTTAATTAATAATAGATTTTCATAAATAAATATTTATATCAGTTAACTGCCATGCGTAAAACATGTTTGGGGGATCAAGTCTCGAACGAGACATGATTGACTGGGAGAAAGAGTTTCCAGAGGCTGTTATTACTTTCTGCGGTATACTGGTTGCCAATCAAGGCTATGAAACCCACCCTGTTCTGTCATTTAATCAATAACTGGTCGAAGGAGCCGGATTAATACCTTTCCCAATGTAAGTGTATGCAACGAATTCAACTGAAATTCGAACTGGACTCTTCGTTTTCTCGTCACGAACTGATATCCACTGCACCACAACGCATACATAATCATATAATGTAGAGCTGTTTTAGGGCTCTTTTCGAAACATATAATCCTGATTGCTTTCATAGGTTTACAATTTATATCAGATTTTCTGGTCCTTCGAATTGAAAAAATATACGCAATTAAGATGTTATTAGAAATTTTTATAAGTTATTTCCCTTTACTTACACTAGTTATCTCCCTCAGACTAAAAATAATTACCTCCCTTAAATATTGCCATAGTTATTCCCCTTGCATTTCATGTTTTAGTTTTTGTTTGTTTTTTTTTTTCTTTCGTTACCATGGCCGGTTTGTCAAAGATAATGTCCTTGCGTGAGACACTTAGGATCAGGGATTAACTAGCTCGCCGTTATATGTTATTCTTTTTATTCTTTATCTTTATGCTGAAACGAAATTTGAAGTGGGACATCAACATCATTGATCTCGACTCACTTACTCACCAACGAAATGTATCGTTCTTATAACAAGCTTTATTTTTTCTCAAAAAAAAAAAACAGCCTGTGTTCGAATGTGAGTGACGAGAGTTATCAGTTTGCTGTTGTGGGATGAGCGTCAGCGCCTCAGTTATATCGGATTGTGAGTCATTAAAAAAAATACGAGTCCACTGTTTCAGAATTAATAACGTTTTAGGAAGTTACATCCACTCATTTTGCTGTGAATAGTGAAAACAAAAATGCAACCAAAACTATATCTGCATTTATATACATCTAAGATGCTTAACGGACGTTATAACTTTGGAGTGAGCATTTTCTCCCCAGTTACATCAGATTATGAGTCATTAAAAGAGAAAACTAGTCCAATGTTTCAAAATTAGTTTTACAAAGTTTTAAAAGAAGCTGTTGTGTTGCTTCGTTTTGGTATAATTAGAAAATAACACAAACTTGAATTAATGATGTTTATTTTTGGTATAAAACTTTAGGTTTTTACATCAAGTTACAACCTTTAAATTTTGTGTGGATACAGGAGCAGACTAATTAAATTCTCTTCACTGTGGGATGCTAGTAGTAAACGAGCCGATCCCTTCTGGACTCTAGTGGTCAACTGACTAGCATCTTCCCCTTTTCAAATCTCCTACACAAAACTACTGTCCTTAACTCCTACTTCTTACTCCTACTAAAAGAAACGATTCCTTATTTTGCCGCCCAATTTTGAATTCTTGGCGTCAGTGTGAGGTTTTGGAGAGGATGGACGCAAAATAGAAACTGATAATTAAAATCGGAAAAATGCAGTTGAAGGTTTTGGGACATGTAAGGCAAAGGACGCGTTGCAGAAGCTGAGTAAAGTACTAACACACAGGAAAATTTTACTAGAAACAAAGAAAAGAGTGCTGGCTTGCTATGTGATGTCAGTTCTTCAATACGGCAGTGAATGCTGGACAATATCATCGAAAATGAGGATAAAACTTGAAGCAGCGGAAATGTGGTTCTACAGAAGGATGCTGCGGATATCGTGGACTGAGCATGAAAGCAACGATGAGGTGTTGGAAAGAATGGCAACCAAAAGGAAATTAATACTGAGCATCAGAAAGAGACAACTGAAGTTCCTAGGACACGCAATGAGGAAGGAGAGTTTGGAGAACCTGATACTGACTGGCCAGATAGAAGGAAAGAGAGACAGAGGAAGGCAGCGGATAACATATTTGAACTGATTAGGTGGATGACGGAACGGGGGTTGCGAGATGTACAGGAGGAAACATACTAAGAACCACAAGGGATAGGGAGACGTGGAGAACCATGATCGCCTACGTCCTGAAGGGACAGGTCACATAGAAGAAGAAGAAGAAGAAGAAGAAGAATAAGAAGAAGAAGAAGAAGAAAGGTGGGCTTGGAGAAAGGAAGGGAGACAAGGGAAAGCAAACACATGACATACTTGACAGACTTAAACAGATAGATACTGAAACGGGAATTGAGTGGGATAACAGTAGGAGGGGTATTACGAGCGACAAGGGATAGGGAGATGTGGAGTGCCATGATCGCCTACGTCGTAAAGGGATACGGCACATAGAAGAAGATTTATGCTGTTGGAATATTGACTGGAAACGAAATTCCCGCCACAGTAACCACTGCTTTACTAACGCTTTTCTTCTTTACTTATATATGGATTAGTTTTAAAGCTTTCATTACACCCGAGCAACGCCAGGCTATACTGCTGGTAATATAATATATTAATTTCAAAATTACCAGTTCAATAAGCTGAACTTTTAAATTATCATAAGTACAAATAAAATAATAGTAGTTTAAACCAATAGCCAGTACAATAACTAATTTTTTTTTTTAAATTATAAGGGGATTTGTTCATGAGTATAATAAAATAATGATAGTAATTAAAAAATTACCAATTCAACAAAACTTCATTTTTTAAGGGGATTATCATAAGTACAAATAAAATAATGATGGTAATTTAAACAAATAGCCAGAACAATAGCTAATTTCTGTAATCGTAAAAGATTTCATACCCTTTAAATATATCTTAAATTATCTCAAATTTAGTTATATATTTTTACCTATATTTTTCTTCTTTTTTTTTTTAGATTTTTCTCTCTCATTACTCTGGTTAGCTTCTGAAATGCGTCTTTGGCCATGTCAATGCATTTTTGGATCTCCATGTCGCACTTTCCATCCTCTGTCAAAATACTTCCCTGGTATTTAAATTTCTTCTTCTTCTTCTTCTTCTTCTTCTTCTTCTTCTTCTTCTTCTTCTATGTGCCTTGTCCTTTCAGAACGTAGGCGATCATGGCCTTCCACGTACCCCTATCTTTACTGGCTCTTAGCGCACTTTCTTATGTAACATATCGCAACCCCCATTCTGTCATCCACCTGCTCAGGCCCTTTAAACATCCGCTGTTTTCCCCTGTCTCTTTTTCCCTCTATCTGGCCTGTTAGTATCAGGTTCTCCGAGCCCTCCATCCTCATTGCATGTCCCAGGAACTTCAGCTGTCTCTTCCTGATGATCAATATTAATTTCCTTTTCGTTTCCATTCTTTCCAACACCTCATCATTGCTCACATGCTCGGTCCATGATATCCGCAGCATCCTTCTGCAGAACCACATTTCAGTTGCTTCAAGTTTTTTCTTCATCTTTGATGATATTGTCCAGCATTCACTGCCATATTGAATAACTGACATCATATATCATTCTAGTACTCTTTTCTTTGTTCCTAGTGAAAGTCTCTTCATACTTTACTCAGCTACTGGAACACAACTTTCGTCATGCAAATTCGCCTTTGGATCTCTGTGTCGCACTTTCCGCCTTCTGTTAGAAGATTTCCCAGATATTTAAATTTTTGTGCCTGCTTGATTTTAGTATCCCCCACCTGTATTTGACAATTTGGGCTACTCTTTTTGCTGATGACCATGCATTTGTTCTTCTTGCAGTTTATTTGTAGTCCTTTTTAGTCACTCTCTTCAGCTACCTCCTGTAGGGAGTCTTGTAGTTTCTCCGACCTAAATTCTGTTTTAGGGAAATAGAAAAAGTTGTCTCTTTTAAATCGTTTCATTTGTAACCACTTCTTCAAATAACAACCAGCATTCGCATTTATGAATGTTATTGTAATATTTTTAGGGATTTTTTTTTTATTGTCGTAGAACTCGCCATGAGCTTATTCAATCATTTACTTAAGAGTTAAGATTAAATGGTTGTTCTAGTAAATATGAGATTTCTTTATTTTTTTCTTTTCTTTTTTTTTTTTTTTTCCTTTTTTTTATTGGGTGGGAGTAACGGTCGGTCGAACTAGTAATAGGATGATTATTATAGCAATATTTGCTTAAATTTAATGCTCAAATTTTTAACGATGCGATAGGGGCAGTTCTACGGATGTAACAATATTTTGGGCGGAACGGAGGTAATTAATTTTATTAACTAATTATTAACTATAACTGGAAAATCTTTTAATTACCATTATAGATCAGAAGAAAACGTACTAAAAAATCTGTCTTTATTCTCTGAATATGAGCGAAGGAAAACGGAGGTAATTAATTTTATTAACTAATTATTAACTATAACTGCAAAATCTTCTAATTATTATTATCGATCAGAAGAAAACGTACTAAAAGACATTTTTCTTTATTCTTCGAATAGGAGCAAAGGAAAACAAAACAAAAAAATAATAACAAATGGTATTTCTCTATTGTCATATTAAACCCGAGAAAAAAAAGGAAGAAAGAAAAGACTTAGATTTGTTTTTATGTCAGCGGGTGCCACGAACAATGGATGCTGGTTTCGGCGACCCATGGGAATTAACAATCGTCATTCTAAACCTAAAAGAAATAGATAAATTTACTTGTTATTTTTCGCTGGGCATTAGTAATAGCCGAAAAGAGATTTTAATTTTTATTATTGTATCCAAAAGACATTGTCTTGCTAGCGTGAATTGTGAAAAGAATTAAGATAACAAATATCTGATTCCGAGTTGAAGTAATTCAGAGAAGAGACATTTAACTTGACATCAAGCAGGTAGGAAGGGTAGAGCAGATAACGAAAATATTTTCCGTCACCTAAAAATGTCGGTAACTCGGAAATGGATATTAAAAACACAGGTGCGGAAAATTCTTATCTAAGCAACAATGTCAATAGACCGTTGTCGGCTTGTTTTGAGCGAAGCCAGTTCAAAAAGGTTAATAGCGATTGTTTAAAAAAAAAATCCCCGAAATTGTTTCGTGAGAAAGAAAATTCGCCGGTTAAGTCCAGCCCAGAAAAGGAGTATGGAAAGATGACGTCATAAGACTGAGAGGAATCTCATTGGTCCTGTGAACCAGCGGCGAAAAGTGGAGACAATCAACGGTTGACGTCATGGAAAGAAGACTGATCTCATTGGGTAAATCAAAAACATCAACGAGTAGCAGCTAACCTCAGAATTCTATTGGTTGCCGAGATGAGGGGTTAGACACCCAACGTCCGTCAGCCCCACAGCATGGCATAGGCGTAAATACAGGGTCCCGAGGGACCAAAATCAGTTGAAGTTCGAGTCGGAGTGGAGTTCGAGTCAGCGGCGGCTCGAGGCAGTTCGCAGTTAGTTGGAGTTACCGGCCCAGAGATGTAACGACGAAGATTGGCACCATGTTGTTGGGCACCAACCGCAGGGCCTGCCGGCCAAACTGAGTTAAAGACAGACAAGAAGAGAATTTGCAGACAAAGTTTTTGAGATCGACAACTGAATGCAGTTTTTAGTTGCAGTTGGAGTTGAGTTGCAGCTCGAGTGGCAGAGAGTTCGAGTTCCCGGTCCAGATACGTAAAGAAAAAGAGATAATTGCCACACAGTTGGATGCCAACCATAGAAAATCGCCGCCTGCCAAAGACAGTTCGCAGCTGAAGAAGTCAAGAGACAGACAGATAATTGCCATGCCGTTGGGTGCCGACCGTAGAGAAGCCTGTCGCCAATCAACCAACCAGGTTTAAGAGACAGACACGAAAAGATTTTGCAGACAAAGTTTGAAATTGCCAAATGAATAGAGTTTTTGGTGAGAGTGATCCAACCCGGAACAAGAAATCCACCTCGATTCCGTTTCCGAAGACGAACCACGCCAACCCACCCACAATCCAGCACTTCGGCAATTTCCGCAAACTTCCGGAAAACAAAAATCAAGTTGACTAGACTTATAACGAACTCAAAACTCAGAACTCTGTTCTGAGCAGCGATCTGCGGCCAGCCAGATTTTTCGTTATTGCTTAATTCGATTTACTTAAGAGGCTTTCGTTCCCCTACCAGTTTGATAGAAGCAGGGATTGGGAATTATCCAAGAGACTATTGTATATATTCTGTATATAAAGACGTTATTTTACAACACTTCTGACGTCGGTCCACTTATTTTTCTTGGCGCAAGTTTCTTTTTTTCACAACTGTGTGAAGTGGCATATTTGTTGCTATATTCCTTTCTTTTATTACTCAATTGTGTGCAGGCTTCCCAGTTTGGTTTAGTTCGGCAGAGAGACAGTTAGTGGAGAACTCACGTGACTACCTTGTGATTAATCAACACAACGTGGGACAAGGGAGATCACCGTGAAAAGAGTCAATCTACGACCAGCTATCCGGATCGAAAAAAACAAAAACGAGTGTTACTAAAGTGAGGTAGCTGATATTAAGACATCCGGGAGGAGCATAACATGAGGAACTAGAACAATCTGTTGTGGCGAATCTTCGTCGCCAAGTTTTTATGGCCTGTTTGGGCCAGAAAGAAAGACACGGAAACAAGAAGGTAGATTCAACAAGTGTATTAGAACAACAGAACATATATACAAATACGAGTGTTAGTAGTCAGCAAATAGAAGTGTACGCTGCGTCTTAACTGCCTCTAGACTGTCTCTAGACTGCCTTTAGACTGCCTCCCCGGAAGTCACGCCAGTTAGTATTTATTGACGAAGGAAAAGTCCATTCCTATAGATAGAGCACCATATAACACAATCTGCTACAGTAAACGAAATACACGATTTAGTTCGAAATTCCAGTTACCTGAAGAAGGTCGGGGCGTACAACGACCAAAACGTTGCGAATATGACAATAAAAGATGAGTACAACAGTCCAAAGAATGTAAATAGTTACAATACCTCATCTCAGAAATAAAAACATTCAAAAACAGTCGAAAAATCGTGAATATGACAATAAAGATGAGACCAACAGTTCCAACAATGAAAAATAGTGTAAATAACAATCTCTTGCTGTTCCATAATGAGCATAATCACTTGCAGGAGCTGCTCAGCTACTCTCGATAAAGTTCAAAAACGTCTCCGGATAATTACCACTCAGCAATTTTCCACTCAGCAACCACTTTATGACAGATGTCGGAAGTCTCTCATTTCACATGGGAAGTGTTTAAAGTTCCGAAAGTTCTAACATTCACGGCTAAGACACGGCATGTAGCGCATATTTTAGCGAACCACCCACATTCCCGTTGTATGCCTTTCACTCCAGTAGCTTCTTCCTACGACCCGTTGCTTCGTGGAACCGACTTCTAATAGGATACTTCCCCGACCACTACAACCTTGTTCGGTTCAAGTCTAGGGTTAAATTGCCATCTTCCACACATATCCGCATAAGCTGGAACTTTTACTCTTTAACCCTCTACCTCGAGTGGTCTTCGGGCCTTGTACAGAATGAACAGCATTCTGTAAAAAAAACTTCAAGAAAACATACTGCATTCTTTTATAAACTTAACTAGCAGTATAGCCCGGCGTTGTTCGGGTGTAATGAAAACTTTAAAACTAATCCATGGTCCTGGAGCTCAGACTCTTTGGACGTTAGCACGAAAGACTAAAAAGCAATAGTTGTTTCCAGTTAAAGCGAAACCGTAGACTGAAAGAAAAATGAATTTATGTAAGTCAAATTTTGATTTCCTGGTATCGATATCAAATAAGTTTTTTTCGTCGTAAACTAAATTTTGAAGACTAAATAAGTCCTCTGAGTAAATGGTATCATGGCTGAGACTAAGAACTACAATTCTACCTACTTAGATCTAAACCCGAAGCAAAAGCTAAAAAAAAAGGTATGAAAAAATACAGACATACAGACAGATAAACAGACACACACGCAAACATCTTGCCTTTTATATATATATATATATATATATATATATATATATATATATATATATATATACTAGCAGTATAGCCTGGTGTTGCTCGGGTGTAATAAAAGATTTAAAACTAATCCATGGTCCTGGAGCTCAGACTCTTTGGACGTTGGCACGAAAGACTAAAAAGCAATAGTTGTTTCCAGTTAAAGCGACACCGTAGACTGAAAGAAAAATGAGTGGATGTAAGTCAAATTTTGATTTCCTGGTATCGATATCAAATTTTCTGCACTATTGTAATAACTGCAACCTTGAAACTTCTGAATATTGTTTCTTATGTCTTTGTCTATGAGTGTATCAAATTTGATTAAAATCGGACCACTCCTTCTATAACCCGATTTTTTCGATTATCGATATTTATCGGGGGTACCTCGACACAAAACTTAGCTAAGAACACACGCAGACGCTTATAGTACAACTGTGTAAATTTTCAAGAAAGTTTGTTCAGCCATTTCGGAGTCTATAGGTAAAGGACACACACACACACACACACACACACACACACACACAGACAAAGTTCCATTTATAAATATGTTTAGATATTTTTTGTTTAATTTTTATTTAAATTCTAAATATTTTATTCTTCTGATCTTCCAGGTTCCTTGCATATATCTCAACCACCCACCGCAATTAAGCCACCTCCACCAGGGTATTACGGACCTAAGACCCTTTTTTTTATTTGCTTTTAAAAGTATTAATTAATTGCTGATTTCTCATTTTCACTCTTTCCCCATATTAACCACTTTTGAACGGGACATGTTTTGTGTGTTATCATAGGAGGGAGGATATTTCGTCAACCACTTCTGAACAATCAGAGCTTTTATTGCCTTCATCAATGCGTATGAATTATCTTCAGTTCAAATCTCATCTTCGTTGCTTGTTGATGAGTTTCCGAGACAGTTATTCCATATGTTTGATCACCGAAGTTAAGCAACGTCTGTACCTAGATGGATGACCGCTGAGGAATACCACGTTGAAAGAGCTTAGATGTACACCTGGTATAATAGGCTTTCGGTCACATCACATTGAAATACCGGTTCCCGTATGATCATTGAAGTTAAGCAACGTCGAGCCTGGTTAGTAACTAGATGGGTGACCGCTTAGGAATACCAGATGCTGTAAGCTGGAATGTACACCTGGCATAATAGTCTTTCGGCCACATCACATTGAAATACGGGTTCCCGTACGATCACCGAAGTTAAGCAACGTCGAGCCTGGTCAGTACCTAGACAGCATGGGTGATCGCTTTGAAAATAGAGGGTGCCGTAAGCTTAGATGTGTGGGTGGTGTAATGAATAACGGCTCGGAATTGTTAATCAGAGAGCTAGTTCCAACTCCAATCGGGTTCGTTAGGCTTTGCAAATACCCTTGGGGAAAGGTATGAATTCACCTTTTCTCTCTCCAACTGTGGGTTGGGAACCCCGACGTAGTGTAATGGTTAGCAATCTTTTCTCGCTAGACCTTATCATAACTGAATAGTGAGTTCGATCCTCACTGGGTACCCCATACTTTCGGCCTTAAACCACATCTAAGCGGCGCTTAGAAAATAATCTCTCCAGGTATAGTTTAATTGATAGAACTTGGAGCAGAAAATCATTATCATCTACAAAAATGTTACAATCTAAAAATATTATCTGGTTTCAAAAAACCTGCAAATGGTTGATAAACCGTAAAAAAACCCAATTAATTAATTTAGACTCTTATAGACCTTGTGTATCGTTTCCAGTTTGTCAGAAATGTCTAAACTATCATCTATATATAAATGTCTTCTAAGATTTATTGTTAAAAAAATAACAAAATAAACATTACGCATCTCCCACGAACTGTGGCTAACGGAAATTTCTTCCGGGTTTAATAAATTAAACTGAATATTTTTATAACGAAGCTGCTATCGTTTAACCACCATACACAATCAATCTTACCCCCGCCTCCATCAGTATGAATCACGTTAGTCTCCCTGATATCATTACACTGCGCCACCTCGGCTTCACTCTCTCAGTCAATCTCAAGTGGAACGACGACATTGAATCAATAGCTAAATCGACTGCTAGGAACCAGGAAGTTTTTCTTGCCCGAATGCATCTTGCATATATACAAATCTACCATCCGTCCGTGCATTGAATACTGTTGTCATAGCTGGTCGGGCGCCCCTGCTATTCATAAAGGGGGTTCTCGACAAAATCCAAAGGTGAATCTCCAATGTAATCTTTCCCAATCTGGGAACTCGACTCCAGTTACTTTCTCGCCGACGGGGTGCGGATTTTACAAATATTTTCATGGCTTCTGCTCTAACGAGCTCATCTCCCTGGCGCCCATCTACATGAATTTACTCGATATACTAGACTGGCAACTAGGTCCCACCCTTTTACAGTCAAATGTAGCAGCTCGAAAAGTTTTTTTTCTTCACACTCCTCATCTGTTGAACTCCCTTCCATATAATTTCTTCCCTGAAAGCTACAACCTTCAAGAGTTCAAGTGCAACGTCAATTGCCATCTCTTACCTCCTTCACTTCCATCTTTCTCTTATCCTTTTCCTGTACACCACCTGTATCTTGTTGTTCCCCCTTTTCGCTCTATTCTCACGTAATTCTCTTCACACTTCACATTATCCCTGTGAAATTAATCCTCCACCCACTCACATGATATAAATAAATAAAATTAATTTAAACTTTAATTTTGAATTTATACAGGATGTTCATAAAGTCCGTGTGCACTTTAAAAAACAATTATAAACTTTATTTGTATTTGTGATAGAAATAATCTGTAAAAAATGTTATAAAGTTTAATGTACCTAGTTTTAAGTATAGTTATTGAAAAAATTTTTACCACAAAATTTGCAACAATTTTTAAATAAGTACAAAAATATTATTATTAAAATCGTATTACCCTTTGTATTACTAATGATGGAGGACATTTGGAAACAAATAAAATTTCAATAAAAATATAGATTTACTTCTTTCTAATCCTTTTTACAAATTATTTCTATCACAAATACAAATAAAGTTATAATTTTTTTAAAGTGCACACGAACTTTATGGACACCCTGTATTATCTAAATAATATTTCCAAAACTCTGTATTAGTAATTTTAAAAAAATATTGAGGTGCATTAACTTTTAAAAACAGAAATTACTGCTAAATTGGAAGCAAAATAAAAACATGAATGAGGTTTCTTTTTTTAATGTTAAGTTCAGTAGAGATATATTTGCTATTAATTGACTGCTTAAAATGTATGTAGAATTAGTCTTTGATGAAGTAAATATATACAGGGTGTCAATAAAGTCTGTGTGAAATTTATTATTTGTATTTGTGATAGAAATAATCAGTAAAAATGTTATAAAATTTAATGTACCTAGTTTTAAGTATAGTTATTGAAAAAATTTTTACCACAAAATTTGCAACAATTTTTAAATAAGTACAAAAATATTATTATTAAAATCGTATTACCCTTTGTATTACTAATGATGGAGGACATGTGGAAAATTAAATAAAATTTCAATAAAAATATAGATTTACTTCTTTCTAATCCTTTTTACAAATTATTTCTATCACAAATACAAATAAAGTTATTTTTTTTAAGTGCACACGAATTTTATTGACACCCCGTATTACATAATATTAACAACGTATTATTGTGCTTATAATCACAGTACATTGGGGAGCTGCGGATCTAGAAGGGGTTGTTATACTACGTTTTGGGCCCCTTATAGTTGCGGGCTCAACACCATTGAGCTACTGTGGTCATCCGTGAAAGCGCATATAATGAGGCACTATGCGTCGACATTCGAACAGATGGAGGGAGGTGTCGAAGGTGGGGCACAGACTGAGATATGTGGAAAGTTCAATTGATGATACGATTCCGATGGCTACCATACCCAAGTGCCTCGAGGGGTACAACCATGCGGTGCGTTACTACCAGGGGTGCCTAGCAGGCGAGGATCTCCAAGTTGGTGTGTAACTATTTTTTTTTTTAATCATTTCACCCCGAGCAAGGCGGAAATGCCACTGATGTGCAGGGGGCTACATAAATGTAAAAAGATTAATTAGAAAAGAGTGAGGAGTACAAGCTAGTTAGAAAGGAACAATAGAAAGCTGAGAAAGCAGGTGCGATGACAGATACATAGGAGGAGAGAAAGGGAAGGTTATACAGAGGAGGGGAGAGAGCTAGAGTCCAGTGGTTAGTAGATGAGTATTAACCTTGCATTTAAATTTCTGGAGGTTGTAGCCGTCAGGAAAGCAAGAATACGGGAGTGAGTTCCACAGGCGGGAAGTGCGAGAGAGGAAGCTGCAGGAGTAGAATTATCGTCTGCATTTGGCTAACCTGACTGTGAATGGGTGGGACCCAGTTGCCAGTCTGGTTGCACGGGTAAACACCTGTTGAGGAGGCATCAGTGACTTAAGTTCATCCGAGCAGAAGCCATGAAAGTATTTATAGAAGAGACAGAGGGAGGCCACATTTCGACAATGGGAAAGTGGCTGCAGTCGAGTCGCCAGATCAGTACCTATCACATTACAGACTCTCCTTTGGAGCTTGTCAGGAACACTGAGGAGAACGGCAGGGGCACCTGACCATAAATGGCAGCAGTACTCCATGCACGGACGGATGGTTGACTTGTATATATGCAGGATGGATTCAGGTGGAAAAAAACATCCTGAATCGACATAGTGACCCAATCTTCTTAGCAGTAGATTTTGCTATGGATTCAATATAGTGCTTCCATTTGAGGTCTGAGGACAGGGTAAGTCCGAGGAGGCGTAGTGTATTGCTCTCCGGGAGAATCAACTGGTCCATGTTTATGGGAGGCAGAAGAGGTTGCCTGTAATGGTTGACAGACAAGAGCTTGGTCTTAGAGGAATTGAAGTTGACAAGCCACTTCTTGCCCCAGTTCACCACAGAGTGTAGATCCCGTTCAAGGTCAGCAGCGAGATTATGTCTGTCCGCCACGACAGGTTTCTTATTGGAGCGGGAGTATATTGTAGTGTCATCTGCGTAGATGCCTACTTGGGACTTGATCTCATCTGGGAGGTCGTTGATGAAACCCATGATTTGTAAATTTCTTATTGTTTTTTATAATAAATTTAGAACGATCGAATTATTTTTGGATCAATTTGATTAGGTAGAAGATTAATTTGAGAGGGAAAAGATCTCGTATTCCCATCCTTCTGGTATCCATTGTCCGACACCCGCTATAACTTGTTCCTCTTTCCTTTAGTATAGTCCTCTGCACACTAGCGGCAGTACTGTCTTGCTTGAGGTGAAATAATAATAATAATAACTGAACTGTCTTATACAGAGTGCGACTATATTTTTATAGTAGTTTCCATTCTTTCTAAAATCTCCTCATTGCTCACATGCTCGATCCATGATATTCGCAGCATCCTTCTGTAGAACCATATTTCCGTTGCTTTAAGTTTTACCTTCGTCTTTGATTATACTGTCCAGCATTCACTGCTATACTGAAGAACTGACATTACATAGCAACCCAGCACTCTTTTCTTTGTTTCTAGCGAAATTTTCCTGTCTCTTAATACTGTACTCAGCTTCTGGAACGCGTTCTTTGTCAGGCTAGTACTGTATTGCTTGGGGTGAAACGATAATTATAATAATAACTGAACAACGATCCAACTGTCTTATATTGGGGGCGACAAAATCACCCCCAACATCTTAAACTGTCAATTGAAATTTAGTATTTTCCTCTAACTAGTCTTACCATTTTTTCTCGGATTCCATTTTGGTTTGGACCAGTGTATGCGAAGCGTTTGCTGTAGAAACTTTTTTTTTCTTTTTAAACTGATGAATCTGTAATTGCAACCCAACTTTTCGTGCTCATGTCATGTTTGCGTAGGAATGATGCTATTCCGGACAAAAAATCGACAGTGATGGATTGAAAATTTCAGGGTCACACGTTCATAGCTTAAAAGAAAGTCACATTGAAGACCTCGAACATACGGGTGCGGGAAAACTTTAGGGGATGTAATTTTTAATTCAAATGAATAAAAACTAGATTTTTTGTTTAAACAACAGGAAAATAATTCTTTTAAAAATAGTAATTATCTTTATGTCAATCTTTAAAATGTCGGAGGTATTTCTGCAACACTCTGTACTTTATTTCTCTTCCACTCACAATTTCAATACTAAAATTTGTTTAGTTTTTGTATAGTGACAAACATCCCCTTGTAAATCTCAAGGAAGCAGTTAAGTGCTCAAGAGTATTAGAGAGAAGTGAGTAAAATTTTCACAAGATATTCACTGCCATATTGAAGAACTGACATCACATAGCAATCTAATATTCTCTTTATTTCTAGTGAAAGTTTCCCGTCACTTAATACTCTACTCAGCTTCTGGAACACCGTCCTTTGCCATGCCAATTCGCCTGAAGATATGTGTTGCACTTTTCGTCTTCTGTTATAACACTTCCCGGATATATAAATTTTTTGTACCTGCTTGAGTAAAAAGCAGGTACAAAAATAAATAAATAAAGGATGAACAATGACAGAAAAGAAAAGATATATGGAAGATAATTGAAACATTTTAAAGACTATATCGCTAACTGCTGGAACAGCAATCTAGCAATCTGAAAAGTGTACAGCGGGTTGAAATGGTTGTCAAGCCCTGCTACACGAAACAGATATTTGCAGCAAGTCTACGTGAGCAGCAATGAGGCCCATATAAAAAGGAAGGCAGAGGAAGTGTCTTGACCTTTAAGCTAGTTTCCTCTGTTCCCATTGGGGACTTTTTTTTTTGCTGTTTCTGTCACCTTCAAGTTTACCTCTGCACATAGATGTCGTTGATGAACCCGGCAGATGACCGAACTTGTGGGGTGCATACCTTGTGTATAGGAAAGAAGCATATTTTGGAGCACTTTCAGATGTAAATCTTGCGTTTTATCCAACGCATCAAATGACAAGAGCGAGTCACTAACCTTGGGGTCCTGGACTACAACGAAACCAAAAAACATTGAAGTCATGATCCTGAAAGCCCAACTCAGATAAACGTGAAATATTAAGATGGCCAATTACAGAATTCCAAAGCAACTTCTCTGTGGCGAGCTAAGTGAAAGGGGGGAAAACGTTTCGAAGACTGTCTCAAAGCCAACATCACTCAAGCATCTTGAAGAATGTACACAAGATCGAACTGGATGGTGTGTCATGACACGCAAAACAACATTGACATTTGAGGCAAATCAACGTGAGAGTATCAATAAGGCCAGCACATAAAAAGGTGGTAGTAGAATAACCTGGCTAGTTTTCCATGTTCGTCTTTGGTAATCCTGTATTCAACTGTACAGTCACCCTTTGAAAATAAATCTCACTGTCGAATCTGATAAAAACTGAATGAGGTAGAAGATATAAATGTAAAATTAGAAAGTAAAAAGTATGAGAATATAGGTAGCAATTGCAACCCCTTAGGTTTGTGTGGCTGATTAGACCAACATGGGAACAGCACACTTTTCTACAAGACATCCGAAAACACTTTGAATGGTAATAAGGAAACGATTCATCTGCCTGCAGGAACACTTTATTGTTATAGTTTGAAAAGGATCTATGCAGACACGTCAACAACTGGTCCAATCAACAGAGACATCACCAACCGACGTCAGTCAGTTAAGTGCCATACGTGATACACGATTTGGGCGATCATGTCTCGAAAGAGACATGACTGACTGGGCAGAAGATTATCCCGCAGTAGGTTGCCATTTCTTTCTCCGGTAAACTGGTTGCCGACCAAGGCTATAGAACCCAATCTGTCCTGTTATTTAACCCATAACTGGAAGGAATGGACGGATTAATACCTTTCCCAAGGGTATTTGCGCGTAAGTGAATGCAATGAATTCGGCTGGAATTCGAACTCGGCTCCCCGATTTCTCGCTCCGAGCCGATATCCAATGCACCACAACGCACATTCGTACTCAACATAAAAAAAAGGTACAAGACTAGTTACTTACAGTGCCAGCAGTTTGCAAACACTAACCAAGGTCGATATTGATTACTTGATGATTAGACTGGAACAAATGTGCTAACCTTAATTCAGCAAATCAAAATAGAATTTATTACTAAGATTAAAAATTGCGCCGAACTATTCACTCGCGTTCCATAACAAATTGCACATGTATATATTTACAAAGATTAGTATTATGTGCGTGTAGCATGGCGGTTACTATACGAGAAGTGCGACTGGTATCTTCTGTGTGCCTTGTCCTTTCAGGATGTAGGCCATCATGACCTTATACGTCTCGCTATCCTTGGTGGCTCTTAGCACACTTTCTCCTGTTACTGTACCCAAACACCCGCTTTGCCATCCTCTTGCTCAGGATCGTCAAATATGTTACATGCTGCTTTCTCCTGTCTCTTTCCCTCTATCTGGCCTGTAAGTATCAGATTCTCCAAGCCCACCTTCCTCATTACATGTTCCAGGAACTTTAGCTGTCTTTTCCTGATGTTCAGTATTAATTTCCTTTTCCCATCTTTTACAAAGCCTTCCTGCTATATGCAGCATCCTTCTGTAGAACCATATTCCCGCCAAAATAATTTGACTTTTGCACAAATATGAAGAAAGATATGAATCTACTACATTTTCTCTGTAAGTGTTATGGTGAAACATACCTATTCCTCAGATAATGGACTCTCCCTCCTATATTAATAAGAGTTAACAGGAAGTTCATAGGAGTTCTTTGGAGTTCAGTAGAACTACTAGGCAGTTGATATTAGTCGGCAGTCAGTCGAATACTAAGAAGTCTACTTACAGTGGAAGATTACCAAGTTCCTAACATTTTGGGTGCGTTAAGTCGATTAGCAACCGACATAGCACGATTATAACCTTCAGTGTGAAAACTACTCCACAACAATAAGTTGAATAGTAAACTGGACTTTCTAGACTTGATTAGCCAGTTTAAGAGAAAGATTAACATGTGGCTGTCAATTCCACCCCAAGGAATCTTTTTGCTAGGGAAATCACAACAGCAACATTAAACTAATATGACTGTGACCTTACCTGCTACATGTAAATAGAGAATGCTTCCTCTGTCCTTGTATTTATCATGCAAAGCCACCTTGTGAGGAACAATATCACTACACTTGAATAAGGTCAGATTCCGTTAACTAGCTAACCATAAGCACACAAAAAGGTAGGTGGGGGAGATACCAATTATTTTATTTGGAATATGCAAAAACTTTTTTTAAATGAATAAAAATAATTAATAATAAATGAAAAAAAAAAAAAAAAAAAAAAAAAAAAAAAAAAAAAAGAAAGAAAGAAAGACTTTTTCTTGTGATGAAATTTTAGTTTATTTTTTTTAATTTTTTTTTTTTTTTTTTTAGTCTTTTTCCCAAATTATCACAGCTGGAAGAACAAATATTTTTCCTTTTTTTTTTTTCTTTTTTAGCATGCAATTATTAACGTTATTTTATTTATATATATATATATATATATATATATATAAATTGCCAACACAGGGACATGCAATCTGTTGAAGTACATCCACCCACACACTATTGAATAAGATATATAGGCACATCACATACACACTGAAAGATGTGTACATGCATGCATAGGTAAACATGCGCACACACGCGCACACACACATACACACACAAAAAAAAAAAAAAGAAAACTCAATTCCACAGGTTACGTTAAGGGGGGGATAGGAAATACAAATGTCTGCTCTAAGCATGTGTACATCCACATGTTTTTACAATACGTGCACAAAATAAAATGATACAGATAAATTTGTTTTCATTATTATTATTGTTATTACTGTAAATTTCAGTGCATATGTTTGTCGCTAGACACAGATTTGGGTTTAGTGAGGTTTGGACACAGTAAATTGAGAACAAAGCATGTAGCTTTCATCACAGTCAGGTACAATGAACCGAAACTTAACATACAGGCAAACGAGGTTTAATTTCAAATAACATAAAAACGGTAATTATGTTGAAATAAAGAGTTACAAGCATAGAAATAGTGGGTAGCTACACTTCCATTTTAACCTTATATATATATATATATATATATATATATATATATATATAAGTTATTAACCAGGTATTGGTCAGAGTCAAATTAGACTAGTAAACAGTTGTATCAAAAAGTTCTCAGTACATATTTAAAGGAGGAAAAAAAAATTTAACAAGTAGAGCTTTTAAATATTCTAAATCAGATCATCCAATTACACTACTTTGGTTTCAACTTTTCGATATCACTAGGCATTATAAATTAACTGATTATCCGCTTTTTTGGAACACATAACAAAAAGTTCAAAACAAGTGAGGAGCTATTTAAGATGAGCCAAATTACATTGGAAACGCTAATCTTGACTATCTCTTTTCTCTTATTTTGAACTTCCTGTTAAGCATTAAAACAAAAAAACAAATTTGGATAATCATTTGATGTATGAAGCCTGAAGATACTGAAAAGTTTAGTTTCAGTTTTGTTTAATGGCATATCAACACCTCTATGGGTTATTTAATGCCAAAAAGGTGGCATTTTAAGGTATTTATTTTTTTAATGTTCAGTTATAGTGTGAAGGTTGATTTAGTCAGATTTTAATTAAAATTTTTTGGATATTATTTTTATTTTAGAAAACTGAAAATGTTTTTTAGTTTTGTATTCAAAATTGTTTCGCTGAGAACAATTTTTTCAAAAATGTCTATCTTTCTATAAAAGTGTATTTTTATACTTTCATAGTGTTTTGACCCCAATTTGGAGGTCAACTATTTGCCCATAGCTTGGACCCTAACAGGTGCTACCATTCCGGGTCAAGGTGGACCTGGAAACAACAGCAATTAAGGGGTGGTTCCATGCTCCTCACAACCTCCCCAATCAGAGGCCTTGCTGCTGGATGCAGTTTACCGTCATGCACAGGACCTTGAAAATTTGAAACCAAGTTAGTGTAATCAGCTAATCTTCCAAATTAGAATCGTGTGTGTGTGTGTGTGTGTGTGTGTGTGTGGAGGCATGCTTGTGATATCTATAGCAGAGGTTTCAACAAAGAGAAAATATTGAACTATTAGAATATTTTAAAGCTCTTCATTCCATGAGTAAAGATGTTTGCTAAACTTTGCTAACCCACCTAAAACAACCAAATGCAACACTGAAATATTAGTTTTTACAAAGCTTGAAACCCAATCACTGATAATAAGGATATCTCACCACATTTTTGGAAGTTTTAAATAATGAGCACCTGTGGAGTGGACTAACCCAGACCCCTAAAAATGCCAGTGTTTCATGTGAAATGAGAGAATTAACATTTTTCTTTACAACTTTCTATGGCAGACATTTTAACAAGAAAAAAAATACAACTTCAAGTGCTTAGTGGAGACTGTTACATAATCGCTCATTCAATGAATTAGAGCACTATGGCTATTGGGCATGTATAATGATATACACATTAAAAAGTCTGCCCTTCTACCAAACGCTTGTGGCCCAGAGGTAGAATCGCCGACTGACGCCAATTCAGTCGGGTTTCAATCCTGGGTTAAAAGCAATCGGAGTCTAACCGTACTGATCAGCTGTGATACAGCAAAACAGATCTCTCTGCGGATAACTATAGTGTGTGTGTGTGTGTATATATATATATATATATATATATATATATGAGAAAAAGAGATTTAAGCTGTTTGTTTCACAAATAGACAAATCATTGACTAAAAATATAGTACAATACTAGCAGAGGACTAAGTGCAACATGTGCTTGGCTTTAAATAAAAATTCTAAACTCTAGCCACAATCATTGATGCTTTAGAGCCGTGGTTCCCAACAGACATGCAATTCTTTTAAATGCTCCATAAAATATTGTCACGATGTACATCGATGTATGTCTAAGTATTAATGGTACAGCATTAGAATTTGAATAAATGAACAAGTATTAAACATTTCCTTTTTCAAATAATTCTTTTCACTATTCTTTGATTGCATTATTTAAAATACTTTGTTTTAATATTAATTTTCTTAAAAGTATTTTTATTTTTTTAATTTCACTTTTTAAATTTTTTTTTATTTGAATAAATGAATATTAACCCTTTTCATATAGGTATATTTAAGTTATATTTAGTTCAAATTTATCAGTTTTATTTCATAACATTTAAATGTTTCCCTTTAAATATTTTGCTAAGTGTGCTGTGATATTTTTTATTTGCTCTTAGGTGTGCCACTGCTTAAAAAGGTTGCGAAATACTGCTTTAGAGACATACAAGCAAGCATGTTGCCTAATGGTTTTAATAGTAAACTGAATTTGATAAAAAAAATAAAATTGATTATGATACAAATCTGTGCAGCAGCAGGCCTACTTAAAAAAAAAAAAAAAAAACATCTATGTTTTGTGTATGAACTAAGAGAATAAGCATACATTTTTTTTCTCCGTTAGATTTTTGTTTTAAGACTCACTACCAGATAATCTTGGCTATTGTGTAAGCAGTCAACCAACCAAGGAAGTACCCGATTTGGTTGATGATATATCAACCTTTTTTCCAGGTTATTTAATACTAATGTCTGTTGGTTTTCTAAATAGATAGACAGACATTTTTGTCTTTTAATGGCTTACTAAATTTTTGCAGGTCATTTAAAAACCAGAAAATATTGTTGAGATTGAAATAATTTTTGAGGGAGATAATGATTTAGTGAACAGGTCCTACTAATTAACCCATAGTTGAAGGGAGAAGTGGATTGGTACCTGCTTGCTAGTGAACGTAATGAACTGCGTGGAATTAGAACTTAGCTTTCCAATTTCAAATTCAGAGCCATTATCCATTACACCACTTGCACAACCAAGCGCCTGGTATCTGCAAGCAGTTACACCAACCATGCTAGGTGTTGCTTTATATGAAAACCAGGACATGGCTGTAAGCCATCTGCACAAGAGACAAAAAAAAAAAAAATAACCGGTAGCCCTATACAGATGGCCACTTTTTAAGCAGGATAGAGGACTATCTGCACTGGGGTGCAGTCAGTGAATTCTCAAGCCCTAATCAACTGGGTGAACAATTGCCTGGAGACCAAAAAACATTACTGCTACAATCGTTTTTGTGTCCATGTATCTGCCCCAAAATTAGATGCATATCTATTGAAGTAAATATCACTGGATCAAGCCTAAAACTTGATGCATGCAGAAAAAAAACTGTGAGAATGCATTTCTTTAAATAAAGTAAATAAATCTAACATACAATTACAGTAAAAAAAAATTCCTTTGAAAATGAATTACTAGTAGCTTGCATTTATAAAAAAAAAAAAAAATTAAAATCAATTTTATATAAGCATCAATAGAACCACTAGAAAGAAAACATTTCCTGGAGACTCATCTAACTTGTAACTTTCCTAAAATTAGAGAGCTTAAGGTAGTTTAGTTAAATATTCAAAATGGCCACCCTATGCTAACAGCATCTAGCAGCAGAAATTTATACCTTGTTAAAGTGTAACGCAGCTAAAAAGTGAAATGCCCATTTTCAGAAAGTTTTTGTTTCAATTAGTAATTTAGGAACAAAGTTGACAAATTTGGAATCAACTCAAACTTCCCATTTTAAATAAATTCAGTCACTTTCTCACCAAGATGATGTGGTGGTATCCCTGTCTTTTCTACAAATATTTTCATGAAATCTTCTCTAATGAGACTTCCACCCCCCAGTGCACGGACAACATAAATTATTCAAGCTACTAGATTGACATCTACGTCCCATCCGGTTTAATGTTGAAATAGTTAAATGCAACCACCACTTTTACTCCAACAGATTTTTTCAGTAAACATCTGTAGAACTCTTCCATCGACTTGCTTCAAAAATTTAAATGCAACATCAATCACCATCTTCAGTCTTCTTGAATTCTGTTCATCTTTTGTCCATTTCTCAATCCTCCATATTCTCAATTTTATCTTACTTTCACTCCCTGTAAACCCTTGTGTACTAGTGACATTTCTACCTTGCTTAAGGTGGAATTATAAAACTTTTTTTTAAGATCCCAACTATGGGTTAAACAACTGGACACAATGAATTTTCTGTGGATAAAACCAACCAGTATAAGAGAGGAACAACTCTGAATGCAAATCAGATTGTGACCATGCTCGAAGTACACAAGCCGTAACAAAAGTCGAGTATAAACTCCAGGATGTTGAGGAAACACAAATCAGTCTGAGCAGACGGCTTGCTTAGAAAACAAGCAGTTATCCTAAAGATAAGCAATCGCATGTTTCAAATGTGCCTTCAAGTCAGAATAGTTCCGAGGTAGACATTTTTTAAAATTCATTCCCATCAACAAGATATTTGATTACAAATAATTTCAGACAGCAATGCAAGAAAAGACATCTCAAGCTGACTCTTCCTAAAGAGTGGAATTCTTGATTTTCTGCACACTTATCCTTTTAAGATGAAGAGCTTAAACACTGCAACGATAGCAAAGGACTTTTTTAATTATTTCACCCCAAGCAAGGTGATAATGCCACTAAGACACAAAGGGATACCTGAGAGTTGAAAAGAATGAAAATACTTTAGAGAGGAGAAAGAATATTGAAATATTTAAAAAAAAAAAAAAAAAAAAAAAAAACAGGATTCAGGAAGAATTTTAGATTTTCGAAGACTAGATGCAACTATAAAGATTTTTGCCAAAAAGCCAAGCTAAAATTACAATGCAAATTGTGGTTATGTCATTTGAACAGGACATTAACTTAGCTTAAACCCTCCCCCTCATCAGTACGCTGAGATATTTGAACACTAACATAGAATTATTTTTTTCTTTAATATTCAGCCACTGGCAAGCCAAACTTTCATGATTAGTCAAATAACTACAAGGAGTTTCCAATTTTAGTCGTATTTCTGTGAAGGAATACTTGGAAAAACAACATTTATTGTTTATGGTTTAAAAAAAAACATACTGAAAATAAAATTAAACTTATTTTTGCATATTTAAAGTTTTGAAAATTACAAATTCCTTCAATATTGGTTTTTAAATTCAATTTTTCAAAATATTTTTTTTTCTTTTATCCTATAAGAAAAAAAATTAAAAACAATGACAGAAGACAATATCTAAGAAGAAAACTGAAAACTTAATTATATTATGTTAAAACTTAATTATATTATGTTAAAAGGAAGTTTTGAAAATTCCCCGGGGAGCAATTGCTATGACAATACCCCACAGTGGTTACAGAGGTTTAAATTCATATAGATAAAGATGACCATTTAAAAGCAAATAATCTCTTTAAAAAATTCAGTCTGGTTCTTCTTTTAAGTGCCCTGTCCCTTCAGGACGTAGGCGATTATAGCCCTCCACATCTTCCTTTCCCTTGAACTACTAAATACATTTTTCTTGTTATTTCTCCTAAACCCCCACTCTACCATCTATTTGCCTAAGCCCATCAAGTATGTCACATAGTGTTTTCCCCCTGCCTCTATTTCTCTCTATCAACTATTTTTTTGTTCTTTTTATCTTTTGGTGGCAAGGAAGTATTTATTTAATTTTCAATACAAGATTCCAATGTTAGCCATATTTCTATCGATTCCTAACAGATTATGGGAAGATAATACAGTTTGATGTGTGTTATGGTACAGTGGATATGAGCACGAACCAAACCGAGAAATTGGAAAGCCAATTTCGAATTCCAGTCGAATTCATTGCATTCATTTACGCACATATACTCTTGGGGACGGTATTAATCCATAGCCTCTCTCTCCATCTATGGGTTAAATAGCAGGACAGATAGGGTTCTATAGCCTTGGTTGATAACAAGTCTACTGCAGAAAGTAATGGCAACCTACTACAGGAAAATATTTTGCCCAGTCAGTCAGGCCTCTTTTGAGACATGTTCACCTAAGCTTGTATCACGTGTGACACTTAACTGTATACATTTAGCCATAATTAGTACAGCAAGATGTTTGAACGTCCCACAAAATGATTTTAAAATTTACCAAGTGGCAAATTAAATGTTTATAGGTCAAACAGCTTTTTGGTCAAATAAATGAAAGGTTTCTAGCTTTAGTCATAATATTTGGAGGAATTTATTTATCAAAAATAAATTGAATTGTTTTTCTTTTTGCATATTTGAATTCTAGAATTTACAAGTTGTTTTTTTTTTTAAATACTGGCCTTTTAAAATTAATTTTTCAACATTGAAACTTTTTTACAGTTTTATTTATCTGAAAGATGGCTCAGGAACTGATATCCCATTTCCATTTATTAAACAGTGACAGAATAGACACTTTTCTTTTAAAAAAATTCATGGTTCTGGAGATGAATGCTAAAATGTACTATCATATTTTTATGTTTTATTGTTAGCAAACAGTAAACTGCTTTATGGAAACTTACGCATTTTAACTGTTTAGTCCTAACAAAAACCTTACTATGATTTACTGATTTGCTGTGTTCAACACAGCCACAAAAAGTTGCCAAGATCACATTCTATTTTTCATTTTTTACACTTAATTTTTTTTTTTTAATGTTAGTTTTTCTTTTATTTTGTCTTTTTAAATCTAAATTTTCTTATTATTAGAGTTTATAATAAAAATATTTTCTTTACTACACAGGAGCTGTTGTAATTTGGTGCATTATATCCAGCACCTCATCAGGCGACACACGGTTCCAAGAGTTAGGAAATAATATCATTTCTTGTGACTGTATATATATATATATATATATATATATACACCCCCCCCCAAAAGAAATTGTTTTTATTATAAACTAATAATAAGAATATTATAACAAATATTGCTCTAATATGTATCATGCACTGTAAAAAAAGTAAATGTTACAAACTGTGGAATGTCATTCCATTAGCTCTTACTACTAATATATATATATATATATATATATAGATATGTTTAATATAAGGTGTATTTTTTTGGAGAATACCATGCTACTGTGACATTGCCCCACAATATAAAAAGAGGGTTAAAATCAGGCACAGCTGATCATGTCTGAAGAGCAAGAGGAGTATACAATGACAACAATATGGGGACAATAAACAACAATGAAGAATAAGATTATGATGAGAAGCCACTGGAATTCAAATAAACTGATCATAAGGCATCGCTTTAGATTTCAGTAATATATGAGAATGACAGTTAAAAAAAAAAAAAAAAAAGCAAAAAAAGCAAAAAGGAAAACAGGTTCCAAAGCCATGACCCCCACCTTTTCCGAAGTGAGTGCATTGGTAAAATTGACTACAAGATCATGGGTTTGAAATGTAGACTGAGAGAGGAAGGTTTGATTTGAAAAGAAACATGAACCTCTAAGTACAAATTTCAGTTGTCAAGAATGCAAAAAGCCCAGAACTGGAGTCTATAGTAACGGCCTGAAGATTGTATTCAAGTGTTAAACAGAACTGCTGCTACTTGGTTTGATCTGTCTGCTTTTATATTTACATACATCTATAAAAGTGACGAGGGTGAACGTAGTGTAAGTATTTGTTTGTTTGATAGATAAATAGATAGATTTGATTAGCGTCTGCATTTGATGGAAGTTGCGCTCAGATGTAGATCCAAATTTTAGTACACTAACGACACCTTGAAATTTTTCAGAAAGCCAAAATTAAAGGTAGAAAAATATATATCACCCACAAAGTCAGGGATCAGTTTATGTATTGATTACAATATGGAATCGATCACCCCACTTTATATTATCTATATATGTTGCCCCTCCCCCCTAATCCAATAGAGACATTCTACATTGTTATCTATATCTCTTAAAGTGATAAGGGTGGACATTGTGTAAATATTTGCTATGTAAATTCATCATGTGTTTTTCATTCTTATTATTGCTAAAACTACCCAAGTGAAACCGGGCTAAACTGCTAGTTATCTCTATGGAGCACATTTACCAAAAAATATAACACATCTTAAAACTATATTTTCATCATAAAGTATTGAGATAGGTGACATAAAAAGAAATCTATAGCACATAGCATTTAATGACCTTTAAAGTAGTTCTCGTCTTTATCCAGCATATAATTCCATCGAGGGAAGCATTCCTAGAACTCCTTCATGGCGATAGGAATCAGCATTCTCAATAGATTTGTTTGACATCTTTATATCAAATTTCAAGTAGGATTTGATTTTTAAAGAGGAAAAAAAAATCGCAAAGAGCGAGATCTGGCAAATATGGTGGTTTACAGACCTGGGTAATATTGTCCTTGGTCAAAAACAGCTGCACAAACTATGGTCACTCATGGAATCTCTGTGGTGTGGTGTAGTGAGGGGACCAAACTCTACAAACTTTCCCTCCAAGCACTGCTATGACCAACAGATGTGAGGGACAACATCATATTGGCTTCACTTCTGTGTTCTTTTGCTTGGTTACCATAGCGACAGTCCAGATACTTTTTGATCAGACCTTGTCGTTGCGTATTTAGGCAGCAACCACTCTCTAATAAGTGATTCATTAAAAATAATTAGTAAGCTAATTCTGGTACATATTCTTGAATACAAACAGGAATTTTGTTTTCGAAATCTAGCACAAGTAGAAATTGTCCAAACGGTCGTTGATTCCTGACACTTTCACTTTATCTATTCACAATTTTCAAAGATTTTGGTTGTCCCATTGATTAATGATCAACATATTAACAACAACTATGAATAAAATGTACTGGCCATATCTGGGAATTAAAAATATGTCTACCTTTCAGCAAAGTATACTCCATTTACAATAGCATAACTGAAGTCTTTAAAAAGGCTGAATAGATAAGCCAATAGTGCTCAGAAAGAACAACCATTTGAACAGTTTCTAAACATTAAATTCAACCATGTTGAAAAGCCTAGCCCACTCAAGGAGGAGGAAAAAAAAAAAATTAAAATTCTCACTTCAGTTTAAGATTTGCTTAAGTGAAATATGACAGCCATTTTTTTTTGCAACAATTTTTCATTCTGTAGAAAATTCTGAGGTCCAATTTACTGTGGTAATTCAATGTAAAACTGGAACTTGATTTTGTGCCCAGTTGCATAGCTATTGTAGCAAAATTGTATTCCAGATTTGTACCACCGATATATAAGAAATGGGTGCTGGTTGGAGTACTTAAATCCGTGTCAAAAGAAACACCAGCCATTATAAATCCAGACAAAGTAAGGGTCCTGTTTCACGTACTTATAAAATAACCTCTCCACTACAGAACCAAACCCTACTTCAGAGCTAGTACATTTAATCCCACTGTAAAAAAAACTTTACTCTAAAAATTAAACATTGTAAAGAGAAATGAATGTCCCATAAAATATAAAGAAAAAAAGAGTAAAGGAAAGCAAACTACAAAAGAAAAATGGCGTCTTGCATGAAAATGCCTCTTAATACAGTTACCAGCACCTTATTTTCTATTTAAACATTGGCTATAAATGTCAATGGGAAATTTGCAACAGAATTGCATACCAAAAGAGCTTGAAACTATCCCATATATAACTGAGTAACAGGTTAGTCTTGTAGATCGTTAATACTGTATTGAATGAGGATCGACAATGGGTTCCCCACTTTTGAAGACAGTAAATTCTTCAAAATATATTAAACTGAATGCAACTAAATGTAGTCAAAGAAATTAAAAATAGGGAACATTACATTGTAAGGTGGACCATCAGGAGTTAAGGTTCTGCAGGTTCAATGTGTTAGAAGCAATCAAAATGTCATTTTAATCTGTCATTTAAACCAGGAGAGACAAAAAGAGAATGGATGGTTTTGGGATGGACTACATTTAGTCACCAAGCAGTAAGTAAATTTATTATTTAAGGGGAGGAAAAATTAGGAGGATAGATAATAACTGACTACTGATTTGATGTTGAAGTGATTAAGAAAGACCATTCCACAAAGCTGCATTTCTTGAGGAGGGGGCAACTGAGGTGAAAATTGCTCCTTACATTAAGAACACAAGAGAAAATGAGTGTGATTTGAATCTTTGGGAGTAGTATGGAGTATCCTAGCTGTAAAGTCTGAACTGGTCAAACTAAAAGGAAAACCAAAATTTGCCATCAGAATTTTAATAGAATAGCAACAGGTTTGGGACTTTGTGCCTGCAACTAGTAAAGAGGCTACAGAGTGGGGAAATAAAACGACCCTTGCAAGATCATGTAAACGATTTTGAATTGAAGCGAGCAGTTCCAGCCCAGCCAAGAGGACAATATTCCATTTTGGGTCAAATCTAACTCTTCATGTCAAAAATTATCTGGAGCAATAAAATGTCAACCACTTTCCCAGTATCCATTGAGAGGTGATTTTCTAAGCGTAGCTTAGATATGGTACAAGGCCAATAGTATGGGGTAGCCAGATCTTATTTATTGGGTGCTCTGTTATTGCAGTCTTGTGCCAGACTAAACTAAGATGAGGTACATAACTGACACTTACCATAAAGTGCAGGTGAAAGAACATTTAACCTCAACAGATACCTCAAAGTTTTTGACTAGTACTATATATATATATAAACAGTCATGATCAACATATACAGTCTTGATATGTATAGGGAAAACTACTAAAAAGTAAGTTTAAAAATGTTTTTTTTTGACAGTATTTATTTATTTCTATTATTATATTTGATATTTCAGACCGTCCTCGGCCTTTCATCAAATAAAATTTCAAAATCATTTGTTTCTGATGAAAGGTCGAGGACGGTCTGAAATATCAAATATAATAGAAATAAATAAATACTGTCAAAAAATACATTTTTAAACTTCCAACTTTTTAGTAGTTTTTCCTATATATAACATCTATTGTAGAGTATTCGTTAGCAGGATAGTATGTGGGAGAGGGAGTCAATCCATAATGAGCACTACTCTATTGTGACCCTGTGCCATACAGAAAATTTCCTGGAACATGATAAAGATAGAAGCTAACAGGTCAGTGTTTGAAACCATTGATTGTTAATAGCAATCCACAAGTGCTCTGTGATTTTGGCCTTGTGCCACACTATAAAAACTAATCAAAACCTAATAATTCTCTTTATAAAACACAAATGTACTCACTAGATCTGTTTCAAATCATTTTAGTCAGAAACAATTATTCAAAGAAAAACAAAAACTGAATTTAAAATTGGCTCAAATATCTAACTGTGTTTCCTCAATTTGAATGAAAGCCACAAGGAACCATCAACCGTGTGATTGTTCCAATCCTTGTTATTATTCCTCAAAATTTGGTACAGGCATTAATTTGTGCACGCTAACACTTGCAGACAAAATGCACATGTACACACTCTTTTACGCACTAAACTACCAAACTTTGGTACGGAGACATCCACCAGTTGAACTAACATACAAATTTACCAATTATACATTCTAACATACACACAGAGGCTAACTTATAAAAACACACAAACTGTTGATAGGATTGTTTTTTGTTTTTTTCTGGAAAAAAATAAAAATAACAAAATAAAAAACATTCACTTCTCTCTCTTAAAATGAAAAAAGAAAAAAACGAAAAAAAAAAATGAAGAAAAAAGAAAGTAAAAGAAAAACTTGGCCAAAACCTTTCTTGCCCCATACTTTCACTGTTATCAGAATCATAATTTATTATATATATATATATATATATATATATATATATATAGATAGCTATATATTCATACATATATAGTTCACTTTTTCCCTTCAGTTAATTATCTTTTTTGTAGTGAAAATATATATATATATATATATATATATATATATATTTTTATTTTTATTTTTTTTTCTTAGTTCTCTTAATTTTCTTTTTTTGTTGGGGAGGGTAAGTTTTGTTTGTTTTTTTTTTTGTTCTCTTTGCCAGTTTTTTGTGTTTATTTTTTTAGTCTTGCTTCAGGTTATAATTTCTTTAAGTGACACTCTTCCAATTATATTTTTTTTTATAATAAAGGTTTGAAAATAAATATATATATATATATATATATATATATATATATATATTTTCAATTTCTTTCTTTTTTTATACTGTAAACTCAAAAACACATCTCATCTTCACATGGGTGAATTTACGACATTGCCTCTCAAGCTCTCTCTTGTAGATGACAGCAGCAAAGCTGGAGATGATGGTGGAGGAGGAGGAGGAGAAAGAATCGGTGGTGGTTTTGTCTTTGCGGATGATTTCACTGGTGACGACAACAAACTTAGGCCAAGATTTGAACCAGGAACGTAGGGAGTAGTAAGAGGAGGCAGGACGTTTGGGGAGGAATTTGATGGAGGGGATCGTTTGCCGACAGATGAGTGCCCAGATGGTGTTGGGAGGGTACTCAGCAGATTAACTGGAGGCATGCCATTCAGGCCGGCACTGAGTAAATGGTCCTTGTCGTGGATGAGCAAACATGTCACCAAGATTTTGTTTGGCTCCCCAACTGTTATTGTGAACTTGGAGACGCCTGTATTTGGAGACAGCCGCAGGGCATGGCTCTTTCCGCCAGGGAACTTACACTCGAGTTCATCGATGAACAGTCGAATCAGTTCTTTGAGGAAACCGCCATGACTAACAACAAGCACATCTGCCACACTTTGATGGCTGCTGTCGCCATCATCGAAGCTACTGCTTCGGCCAGAGCTCATGCTCGAGAAATTGGAGTGTCGATGCTCAAGTAACGGGGACAACGACACATTAGGGCAACCGTATTTGGTGGACTTTGGGCAGGGGATATTGCCCCGCACATCTGCATCAGAAACTGGAACAGTGAAAGGAGAATCGTAGCAAGAGTCGGAATCTTTACTGCAAAAATCATCATCGTCGTCATCGTCATCATCATCGTCGTCATCATCATCATCATCGTCGTTGTTGTTGTTGTTGTTATAGTCGTCCTCCAGGGCTGCAATACTGTTGTCATCAGAATCGAGCAACTCGTTTTCTTCTTGGAGACTAGAAAAGCCGGAACTACTTGAAGAGTTTGATCGTTTCATATTCCCGTTACTGGTTCCACTGGCTACGTTACCGTTGGTGGCTGTTGCCCCACTTCCATTTGTGTTTGTATGGGTGCTTCCGTTCGGAGATCCACTACACTGAGTTGTCGTAGCAGAAGGACTGTTCTGAGAGTTTTGCGACACTGCAGCTGCAGCTTGATGTCCAGGATGCGTTGGTACAATGACTGACAGTGAAGGTGCAGCAGCAGCTGTCACTGCAGCAACAGAACCACTTCTAACAGAAGAGCTTGCATGATGTGTTCCTCCCCTATTGGCACCATCATTGCCAGATGTTCCATTACAGCACTCTCCATTCAAAGCACCACCGGATGCTATCTTTGCAGTCGACACAATGCCAGAGTCAACTGGGCCACTGGCACAGGGTTGGTTGTCTGATTCCTTGTCATTGCCTGCACAGGTTTTACTGTCAGCAGTCGACGCAGGGCATTCCTTCAGGTTCAGACTTGGGTTGCCGACTCTGTTGTTAACGACGCCATTACTGTCCAGCTTTTGAATAGTGCCGCGGGCGTGTCTGCGTCTCTTGTGCTCGCCATCATCATCAGGTATGCTGGAGGCTACCTGGGTCTGACTGGGGCTCAGGCCATCCAGTGTGTCTGCACTGGCAGGGTGGAGGTCCTGCTCATGCATACACCCATCAATGGCATCCTCATAACGCCGTTTGATTGGAGCCGGGGTGTAAGTGCCTTCTTCTACACGACAACTTTTTCGGACTTGCTCACACAAATCTCTGAAGAAAGATTTTGCTCGTTCTTGAATCTGACATACATATAAAAAATAAAAAAAATTATATATATTAGTAATATGCCATAACCAATTAAAAATAATTCTCAATATCAAAGCAAGAGTAATCCAACAATTAATATCTTGAATCTATATATCAAATTTTGTAACTTTCATTAGTTCGAGTGTCACTAAAAAACAGCCATACACTGACCAATCCAAATGAAATTAGATTTTTAGGAGAAATGCAAACAAGTGAAGGGGTAAAAAGTACCGTTGATTTTACTAGGGTGCGTAGCTTAGTACAACTGTCATTAATTTTATTTTTTAAATTAAAAGTTTTTATTTAACGTACAAATTACTCCCACTAACTTAAAAAGTTACTTAGTGATTAAAATAAATACTTATTTAATAAAAGGGCAACATTGTTTTTGAATATTGTAAGTTTTTTAATATATATAAGAATCCAGTTTCCAGATCTAAAGGCAAAATATTTTTTTAAAAATTGAAATTTTGATCAGGAAAGAAATATTTACATGTGGCCTGTTGTATGTTGTACACTCATGACTAAGAAATCCTAAGACTTTATTCTTCACGGTTATAAAAATTTTCTTAAAAAATATGGCTTACCCAGAAAACCTATAAATTAAAGTTATTGCAAATTAGGGCTTTGGTCAAGATGTTATTCCAAACAAATTCAAATTTCATTAGTTTGCAAATCAACAAAAAATGTTAGCAATAACTATACTATACAGAGTGCAGCGAGAGCAGGACGCGAGGGAGGGAGCCACACAGGCGAGGGCAGGACGCGAGGGAGGGAGCCACACAGGCGAGGGCAGGACGCGAGGGAGGGAGCCACACAGGCGAGGGCAGGACGCGAGGGAGGGAGCCACACAGGCGAGGGCAGGACGCGAGGGAGGGAACGACACAGGCGAGGGCAGGACGCGAGGGGGGAACGACACAGGCGAGGGCAGGACGCGAGGGGGAAGCCACACAGGCGAGGGCAGGAAGCGAGGGGGAAGCCACACAGGCGAGGGCAGGAAGCGAGGGGGATGCCACACAGGCGAGGGCAGGAAGCGAGGGGGATGCCACACAGGCGAGGGCAGGACGCGAGGGGGGAAGCCACACAGACGGCGGGGAGGGGAGCAGGTGTGAGAGCTCTGCAAACTGTAGATTAAGAAGTATCAGAGGTTATACAGAGAGAAACAAACAAGGGGAGACAGTGAAAGGAGGAGGAAACAATTCCAAATGGATCAATTCTCATGCCATTTCAATGGTTACCTGTTGGAGAGTTTCTGCTCCAGTTGGAGTGTAGTTGGCAACTGATGTATTTGTCTTCTTTGCTGCAGATACCAATTCTCGATAGTTCTTGCCCTCCACAATACCAAATTTCTGTTTGCCAAAAATAAAATCATTACAATCAATTAAAAACAAAATCAAAGTAAACTTATAGCATTAATCACGTAGTATCAGAAGTTAGCATTCATGAAGGAAAAAGAAAATAAAAAAGATGTGCATGAATAAGTAATCATGACTTTCCAGATCTTCCTATTTCTTGTCACTCTTAATACACCTTCTCTTTTTATCCCTTCAATCCCTGCTCCAGTATCCATCTGAAATCCATCAGGTATGTCATGGGTTTCTTTCCTTTGTCTTTCTTCCCCTCTATCCATTCTGTGTGCATGAGGTACTCCAAGCCCTTCTTTCTCATTACATGCCTAAAAAAAATTTCAGCTGTCTTTTCTTGATGTTAAATATGAGTTTCCTTTACGTGTCTATCCTCTCCAAACCCTTGTCATTGCTCGTGTGTTCTGTCCATGGTATCCTCAGTATCCTGACATCCGTGACCTGGGTTAAAAACATGATCCAAATTTATTTACATTGTTCAGACTGTTGTCATCATCTTTATTGCCATATCCAAGTTATTTTGGACTTCAGACATCTTTAGAATCTGTATATATTTCTGATACCAGGTATTGTAACTATTTACATAACACTCGAATGATTGCCCTCATCAGTATTCTAATATTCACAACATTTCAGCCATTGAAAGCACCATTCATCTTCAGGTGATTGGAATTTCAAACTGAACATTTTATATCACCCACTGGGATAGATGTCTTAGTTATCTCCCTTTAACTCAACTCTTAAGTTTTCTTTTTGTGCACCACAATTGAACGGGTACGGGACAAATGTGGGCAACAGTCCAAATAATCTAAATAAATAAAATACCTCATCTCAGAAATATAGACAAACAAGCAGTATAGCCTGGCGTTGCTCAGGTGTAATGAAAGCTTTAAAACTAATCCATGGTCCTGGAGCTCAGACTCTTTGGACGTTGGCACGAAAGACTAAAAAGCAATAGTTGTTTCCAGTTAAAGCGAAACCGTAGACTGAAAGAAAAATTAATTGATGGATGTAAGTCAAATTTTTATTTCTTGGTATCAATATCAAATAACTTTTTTTTGTAGTAAATTGAATTTTCAAGGCTAAATAAGTCCTCTGAGTAAATGGTATCATGGCTTAGACTAAGAACTACAATTATACCTACTTAGAGCCAAACCCGAAGCAAAAATTAAAATAAAAGGGCTGAAAAACTGATTTTGATCAGACCTGGTAGGATATCGGGGTATCGATTTCCAATATCGGAGTCAAATAAGTCATCTAATGATAGAACTGCAACCTTGAAACTTCTGAATATTGTTTCTTATGTCTTTGTCTATGAGTGTATCAAATTTGATTAAAATCGGTCCACTCCTTCTATAATCCGATTTTTTTGATTGTCGATTTGATATTTATCAAGAATACCTCGACACAAAACCTAGCTAAGAACACTTGCAGACACTTATAGTACAACTGTGTAAATTTTCAAGAAAATCGGTTTAGCCGTTTCAGAGCCTATAGGTAACTGACACACACACAAAGTTCCATTTATAAATAAGTTTAGATAATGATATGAATTGTCATTGCTCTCCAGATCTTGAAAGTTCTGTTATGATAGCGGTCTCTGTACTTTTTCAACTGTTGATTTTGATGGGCTATAGAATAAAACTTCAGAAACTAATGAATTGTTTCGGTCTTTTTTGTAACCAGCCTGACACGATTCAGTCAGAAAGAAAGGAGTTTCAGTATTTTTTTGTTTTGTTTAAATTTCTAAAAGTAACAGATTCAGATTTGTTACCAGTTTCTTGCAACCTTGTGATCATTTTCCAAGATCCATTCAAATATATAATCTCAATTCAAGGCTTTGACTAAACAATGTCAATTTTGCTAAGCAAAACTTGCAACATCTTATTCTTTTTAAATAGCATTCTCATCAAATTCTTACCTAAAAAGATTAATTAAAATATATTTGTCAAAATTAAACTGGAGAATCAAATATTTTCTTCTTGGATTTTTAGATAAAGACTTGTTGACAATATAAAAGTTATATAATTTTGCTTACTCCATCAGCAAATGTATCAAGCCCTGCCGACAACTCTAACGCGCCAAGCCCTGCCGACAACTCTAACGCGCCAAGCCCTGCCGACAACTCTAACGCGCCAAGCCCTGCCGACAACTCTAACGCGCCAAGCCCTGCCGACAACTCTAACGCGCCACTGCTGCTGGTTCTGAGTAGTGCAGAAGAGACAATATCTTACGCTTCATTATCTCATCTATCAAAATCCAATGACATAACTGGCAATAAATATACAAGCAGCTTAAAATAATTTTATATAGATATGTGCCCTGTGTTTTTTTTTCTTCTAATTATGTTAACATGTTATAGAAATGTGTTTTTATGCCGTAGATTATTTCTTTATAATTACATTAGCATAGGTGAGTGAAATAAGTACTTATTCATGGAAAACGGCAAACCCATTCCAATTTAACACAGAAAATTGTGTTATGGCACATTGTAAGACAGACTTTCAGATTTTAGCCAGAAAAAAAGAAGCCAAAAAGAAGTTGGTAAAAGAAAGAGAGAAGATAGATGAGATAAACCTCTCATAATCAATGTCTGCTTATTTGAAAGGGAAAAACTTCTCAATTTAAAACATTTTTGTTTGTACCCTCTTACTTTCTTAAATAATTACCTGCATTCATACTTATGATTGTTACTGCTATATCTGATTAAGGTTTTTGAGCTCATATTTAAAAATGCACTTGGGTTTTTCAATAGATATTTTTTAATTAAATATTAAGATATTTCAAAAAACTGAAATAGGAAGATACAAATATGAATTGTTCTCAATTCACATTGATTAAAAACATGTATTCAGTCTTGGCCTTTTCTTAAAACTGAACAGCTTAAGTAAAGGTAAATTCAATTGATGATATACAGGGTGCGCTAGATGAATTGTCTAAATGATGCAAAAATTAAAATAGCACTGACAATTCTAACAAAATTACCCTAAAATATACTAAAATGCTAAAGAGTAAATTTATTCAATAAAATTGTCATTGGTTTTAACCATGGCTTCAAGACAAGTCTAGAATCTTGTGCAGCTTTTCAGGGTTAATTTTTTTTTTTTTTTTTTAATAATCATATCGCTCCAAGCAAGGCATTTTACTGCTACTGTTGCAAAGGGGGTGACATCAGAAAAAAGTAAGAAACAGTGACAGGTTATAGGGGGTGTCAGGAAGTGGATAAGATAAGGATGAAAATATTGAGTGGATGGAGAAAGGAGCATGAGAGAAAGGAAGCAGGTTAGTGAGATAGAAGACAACTATTGACTTTACATTTAAATTCTTAGATTGTAGCTGTTGGGGAAGCAAGTAAATGGAAGGGAATTCCACAGGTCGGAAGTGCAAGAAAAGAAGCTGATGGAGTAGAATTTTCCATGGTGTTGTAAGGGGTTTTGTTAGTTTCTCTCTCTCAACTGCATGCTGCATATAATAGTCAAGGGGGGGTTGCAGTTTGGGGAGTTAGGAGGCCAAAGATAAAAAGTAATATGTTTGCAGAAATTGTCTGACAAGCATGACTGGGTTCTTCTGCTTGTGTGGCATAGTGCTGAGTCCTGTTGCCTGACATAGGCACCTTCTTGAACCAGGACAGCACTATCTCCTCAAGGCACTTGATCTAGCCCTTTGTGTTGAGTCTGAGGCCATGTCAGAAAATGAATGAAGCCGTAATATCACCATCACTAGCAGTCACTCTAAACACCATGATGTTGACTGAAAATATCATCCAACTCTTTCTGAATCCTCTGCACTGTCCTCAGATTGACACCCAAAGTTTGTATTTTAGCTTCTGGCACAAATGCTAAGCATTACTGCATGCAATTTGAAAATTTCCGACCAAGTGACTAGCATCATAGTACTCTTTCTCACATACCCTACTATACTGTGCAGTCAACAAAAAATTTTTTTTAATTTAAAAAAAAAAAAAAAATAATCAGAAAATTAAAACACAAAATGGCGATGACTTACTTATCACACTCTGTAGATTGAGAAAGATTTTACTAAAAAACTGTGCAAATCCACCAGAAGACAGACATTAGAAATTCAACCACTGATATGAATTGTGGTAAAGAAAGAAAAACATTCTTTGTGACAGCGAGTGTAAAACTGTTCTGTGCTTTAGTGTTCGATGTCCAAGACTTTGTCAAAAAGGTGATCAAAATGTATTATATTAACACATGGTAAATGTGCTTTTGTATATGTGCCTCTTTCAGTGTCTCAAAAGTTTTTTTGAATCAAGGTTTTGATTAGTCCTGTTTTTTGCAAGTGACCAATGCTATATCTTTTAGTTCTCAGTTGGTTTGCACATTTTGTCCAAATGTCTGCCGGATTGAAGTAAGTAAATAAATATAAGCGATACGTCTGATTGAATGTGTAATACTGTAGAGAAGAAAAAAAATAGTCTGTTCAATTTGCAAAAATGGAGAATTTCAGAAAATCAAGAAGGAAAGAGAGGCTTGTATTTCTGGCTACAAATCACATTGCTAAACTTTTTGAGCTTTTTAATTTCTACTTAGTTCTTCATAACTACAATTATGAAAGGAAATGAGAGAAAGACACAGACACCGGCGGAGGGAGGGGGAGTCGATACGGACAGACACCGGCGGAGGGAGGGGAGTCGATACGGACAGACACCGGCGGAGGGAGGGGAGTCGATACGGACAGACACCGGCGGAGGGAGGGGAGTCGATACGGACAGACACCGGCGGAGGGAGGGGAGTCGATACGGACAGACACCGGCGGAGGGAGGGGAGTCGATACGGACAGACACCGGCGGAGGGAGGGGAGTCGATACGGACAGACACCGGCGGAGGGAGGGGAGTCGATACGGACAGACACCGGCGGAGGGAGGGGAGTCGATACGGACAGACACCGGCGGAGGGAGGGGAGTCGATACGGACAGACACCGGCGGAGGGAGGGGAGTCGATACGGACAGACACCGGCGGAGGGAGGGGAGTCGATACGGACAGACACCGGCGGAGGGAGGGGAGTCGATACGGACAGACACAGGGGGAGGGTGGGAAGTCGATATGGAGAGACACAGGGGGAGGGTGTAGACACGGGGGGGTGGGGAGATGCTATGGCAAGACACAGACGGAGGGAGGGAGCGGAGTCAATACAAAAAGACACAGACGGAGGGAGGGGGCGGATATGAAGACTGATTAGTAGATATGGAAAGATTCAATGGGAGACAAAGAGATGAAGGAGATACAGAGAGATGAAGGAGACGATGGAAATTCTGTTTTCAATGTCTTGAATTTTCATAAGTAAAACAGGAAAATAATAATTAAAATATTTTTTAAAAATTAATCATTGAACAAGTCCATTCTTGTATAGCCTTATACAATGATGCCAGCTATTTGAACAACAGGGTGTGGAATAACCAAATAGACTTACCCTCTCCCGAAGGCGTTTGTCATGTACAATAATTGTTCGTTCACAACTTTTATTGTTCTCCACGATAACTTTAGCAGTTTCAGCAGCACGGTTCAGGTCACTTGCAAAGACGTGAGTAAACTTTTCATTCTGCAGACGTCCAGCCACCAAGCGCACTTGGTCCAGTCCTGTGGGGGATAACTGCCAGTCCTTTTGGCCTGAAAGATGAAAAACCAAACAAATGACCCTCAATTTATGGTTTGTTTTTGTACGAATCAAACTTCAAAACATATCAACAATCTATATACACTAATTATATTCAGAGTATTGGCCTCATTTTGTTGACAATCACAACGTTTCGGCTGTTGCATCCTCCAGTCTTCCTCAGATGGATATAGGATCTCAGTTAACTACAGGAAATTCTAAACTGTACCCTTAATTTAATCTATGAGAGTAGACTGTTCTCGTTCCACTGCCCAACGTTGAGAGATATCATCTAATGTTTTTGTTACTGCTTGCCCATTTTCCACAGAATTAAAGTACACACACACACACACTGCTTGGCCCAGGGACTGAACCGACAATTGCTATGCCACCAAATTTACAAAGGAATTTAATCCACTAGGCTATTGCCCTGTAAAAACCACATCTCTTTAGATTATTCAACAGCAGAAATAAGACAATACATAAAATAAAGGGTTCACTTGAGAATTCGCTGTTTTAATTTGCACTTCAGAAATTATCAAAATTTGAAAAATTATAACAGGGTCATTTGACACATACGTGAATAACCAAAAATCTACATGAGGTGCTAAAAAATTCTTTCAAAAAATTCATAAAATATGACCCAACACAGATTTTTCTTTTTTTTTTTTTTGTATTTTTTAGAAGGGCATTTTGATTGGGTTGAGTAATTTCAAGCACGCTTATACAAAATTGTATTATCAAGAAAAGCACAATATGAATATTTGACAATTTAATATCTGAACCTTTCACTATTTCCAACCGGTGATCAAATCAGCGATGGTGAGCTACAAAATGACCAGTACAAAATACACAAAGTTATTTGTTCGCCACTGCTGCAACCAGATATTGAACTCACAACTCTTTGGGTCAAGTCACTGGACTAACCAATGCCTATATCCACAGGGCCATGTGTCTTTGGCATCTGGGAGCAGTATCGCACATGGAATGAGAATTATATACCCCAGTGAGCAAAATAAAGGGTTCAGTTCAAAATTCCTAGCACCTGAAGAAGGCCAGAGTGTACAGCAGCTGAAACATCATAAACATGGCAATAAAGATGAAGACAACAGTCTGAATAGTGTAAATAATGTAAATACTACCTCATCTCAAAAGTATAAATAAAAATTTTATTCTACTTTAATGTTAGGCTTTATAATTCTTTCAGATTATTTTTCAGAGTATTGGGTTGGTTAGTTCAATTGATTAAACTTTTTTTTGAAGGTTTTTATTTTTTTTATTTATTTATTTATTTTCTAGCAGTTTTTATTTGGGGTAAAATTTTGTTTTCATAGTTTATCTAATGAAGTTTTTTTTTTTTCTGCCAGCAGTTTTCAACAGTGGAAATAATTACTTTCAAGACAACGCAAGAAGATAAAAAACAACTGACCTTGGATGATGTTCTTTCTGTTGGCCACAGTCTCGCCACTAGAAAAGAAAAGAATAAAGAAAATTCAATACATTTCTGTTGATCAAGTGTATATCTAAACTTATTTATAAATGGAACTTTGTGTGTGTCTGTTACCTATAAACTCCGAAACAGCTGAACCAATTTTCTTGAAAATTTACACAATTGTACTATAATCGCCTGTGACTGTTCTTAGCTAGGTTTTGTGTCAAGGTACACCCGATAAATATTGAAAATCGATAATTGAAGAATATCGAGTTATAGAAGGAGTGGTCCGTTTTTAATCAAATTTGATACACTCATAGACAAAGATATAAAAAACGATATTCAGAAGTTTCAAGGTTACAGTTCTTATAATAGTGCAGAAAATTGATATTATATATATATATATATATATATATATATATATATATGGCAAGATGTTTGTGTGTGTGTCTGTTTATCTGTCTGTATGTCCTTTATACAAATCCACAATTTTTTATCCGATTCTCACCAAACTTCACACAAATATTCTTTAGGCTGAGTCTGAGCTCCAGGACCATGGATTAATTTTAAAGCTTTCATAACATCCGAGCAACACTGGGCTATACTGCTAGTACGCAATAAACAAAAGTATATAACAGACTAGCAACGCAATCATATCCATCTTCCACTTCTATGTTCTTCATTACCAAAACCAAAACCCCTAGCACCAAGTATAAAGGCTCCAAAAATACACTTTTGTATATTTGGATCAGAGGTGAAATTGATACGGGATTTGCTACTCTCATCAATGCTTACCAAAGGATCAATACTAGATGATAGGCATGTCATTGCATCCATATTAACATCAGCACGTCTCGTTAGTATGTGTCACAGATTTTCTTTCTCTGTTGCAGCTCAGTGTCAATATAACGCTTTCTTAGTGATTGATCTTCACTCTCAAGTTGTTATGCAAGATAACATTTTAGTTCCATTGTTTACTTTTTTCATTCTCGTGGTTTCTGGGAAGTTACACAATTATCTCTAAATGTTAAATATGTAAGATTTTCCACTGCAATATTTTTAAAAGTTATCAAAATGTGTGTGCGTGTATAAAGCGAGAGAGAGAGAGAGAGAGAGAGCGTCCACATATTTGCATTTCGACGGGATTTTTTCTAAAAATTATCTATGGCTGGCGTCTTAAAAGTGGTGCGACAGTTGGGTGTGTATGTTCACAGCAATACTTGAACGCTGTTGGCTGGTGATCAGATAGTGACACAAGACTGGCGCCCATTGGTTGATATGCAAAACACCTGGCCACTTTCACAGAAGCCATAGACCTGAGTAATTCACTTGTGTCATGTTCTGTGAATCTTTGTGAATTTGATTTTGTATTTTTCCTTCTACATACGCCCCAACCCTGCCACTAAAATGCCCAGCTTCTTCTAAGGTTTCCGCCAAGAAGTGTAAACATTAGAATTATCATTAAGTATTTTTGTTTTTGTCTGTAACATGTATGTATTTTAATATTTTCCATAGTTGTACCTATGTATACATAAAAGAAAACGGTTATTGTGCGTATTGAAGGAAATTTATGCCAAGTCTGGCACAAATGTGCATTATGGTGCAGTGGATACCAACTCAGGATGAGAGACCGGAATGCCGAGTTCAAATTCCAGTTGAATTCCTTATATTCACTTACACACAAATACCCTTGGGAAAGGTATTAATCCGTCTCTTCCTTCCAGTTATGGGTTAAATAATAGAACAGATTGGGTTCTATAGCCTTGGCTGACAACCAGTCTACCACAGAATGCAATGGCAACCTACTGCAGGATAATCTTCTGTCCAGTCAGCCATGTCTCTTTCGAGACCTGATCGCCCAAGCGTGTATCACATATGGTACTTAACTGAGGCATCATGACTGTTCTGTTTTTAGAAAATGTTTTAAATTTTATCCAGTATTTTATGTCTTGTTACACATATTTCATACAGTATTTTTTGATTGATGCATGATTAAAAATGGTTATTGTAGGTATGAAATAAAATTTACGCCAAGTGTATGGTCTCCAGTACAGTATTATTTTACAAAATATCTTAGTGTATAAAATGTTTCTAAAGTGTTTTAGATGAATGTTTCAGCATATGGGTGGTTTTAACAATGAAAAATAAAGTATTTGCGATTCTAACCATTTGCAGCTGGTTTCCCTACCCCCAACAAATATGGGGGGGGGGGGGATATATATATATATATATATATTTCCCTCTTGTCATGCTCATGGAGATAGAAACAATAGTGAGACAGCGTTAGCTCAAGTCATTAGAGAGACAACAGCAAGGAAGCATCGACTCGGGTCGTTCTCTTTACCATCACTTATTAAGTAAATTTTATTGACTCACATTCAATAAAATGTGTGTATAGCTATAAAAATATATATATTTCAATCACTGTGTGTGTTTCCTAAGATGCTGCCTAAATGACCAGCTTCTTCTAGGGTCTCCAGCAAGGAGCCTAAGTGGCAGAATTATTAAATATTTTTATTTTTGTCTGTTACTACCACACACATGTATTTTAATATTTCCCATAGTTGTACCTATGTATGCATTAAAAAAAAAGAAAAAAAAAAAAAAACAATTATCGTACATATGGAAGAAAATTCGTGCCAAGTCTGGGGCACCATTACAGTTTTGGTCTTAGAAAAGTTTTAAACTTTATACAGTATTTTATGTAAGTACCTCCACTTAAAACTCAGTTGTCCTTATCCTAGACTGGCTGCCATCTGTTTTTAAAAACCCCTGGTATTTAATCCCTAGCTAGTGGGGTGAGGGAAAGAAAAAAAGATATGAATCTATCTTTCCCTGGGGTTTTTATGCATGTAAATATAATTAACTCAACTGAAATTTGAACCTGGTTCTCAGATTTCACATTCCCATCTGATATCCATTACACCATCCACATATATATATATATAGATTGTTTAATTACTTAGTTTTTGGTCATAAAATTAGACCAGTACACATTTGTAGAAAAAAAGTGTTCAATAATATTGTAGAACTTTTGAATATTCTTCATTTGTAAATGAGTTATTACACAATCACAAGTCTACATTTAAAATAGAAAACTTAACTGTCAAAAATTGGTTAGCCACATGTGGAAATTGAAGTTAAAATATGGAAAAGACCCAGACATAACGTGGAGGAGAGTGAAAACAGCCAAGCCTTATAACGGTGGCAAAATATATAGACTGTGCCCGGAAGAAAAGTTAGCTATTATGTTATTCCCAGACAAAAATGAATTATTGAATGAAAAAACAAAAATTATGACTAAGTGTAACCATACCAAAAAATACCTATTAAATTGATACGATCATCAATGAGAACTTTATAATTTCTTGTAATTTTAAAAAATTCTGCGTTCAAAAATTTCCCTTCATGTGAGCATTCAAAAATCACCGTTACATGAGCGTACTTAAAAAACAGTAAAATCAGTTATTGAAAATTGCCTGAAGACACCACTCATGGTAGAAACCTAGGTCACATAATAACTTGTTTACAAATGAAGAATATATATTTAAGTTCAAGTTTACCGAGATAACAGACATCTGAAGAAAACCTAAAGAACATAAGGATCGAAACATTTCGATAGCAACAAACACAAGGACAGTAGTCAATGCAGAGATTTCCTTTGCCTAAATGGGCCAAGTCTAACCTGTTATTTTTGACAGATAACTGCCAGTGACTTGACCCAAAGATTTGTGAGTTCAATACCTGGTGACAGCAGAGGTGGAGGTTAAAAAAAAAAAAAAAAAAAAATTTAATAGTTGAGTTAAAGGGAGATAACTAATATGTAGACATTTGTAAATCAATGAAAGCAAGTGATCATGGTTGTTCCTATAAGGTAAAAACTGACACTGAAATATTAAAACATCAATACTTTATTATTCAACACTTCAGTGCTTATGCGTGAATGAATGTCATTAATGAATTCTAATTTTGGTTAACGGTGATCTTCATGCCACACGTAAAAAGACAAAAAGAAAGTATGGAGTATCAAAAGGGCAGATTTTTTTCATGACACTGCTTTTAATTTTAACTAGAATCACTCTTCAGCAATGTTTTAGTAAGTGATAGGTAGCTGAAGAGAGTGACAAGAAAGGACTATAAATAAACTGCAAGAAAACCGAATGTATGGTCATCAGTAAAAAAGGCAGCCCAATATGCCAAATACAGGTCAGGTATACTAGAATCAAGCAAATACAAAAATTGAAATACCTGGGATGTGTTATAACAGAAGACGGAAAGTGCAAGACAGAGATCCGAAGGCGAATTGGCATGGCGAAGGAAGCATTCCAGAAGTCGAGTAAAGTATTAAGAAACAGGACAATTTCGCTAGAAGCAAAGAGTAGAGTACTGGATTGCTATGTGATGTCGGTTCTTCAATATGGCAGTGAATGCTGGACAATATCATCAAAGATGAAGGAAAAACTTGAAACAACTGAAATGTGGTTTTACAGAAGGATGCTGCGAATATCATAGATTGAGCATATGAGCAATGATGAGGTTTTGGAAATGACGGAAGCGAAAAGGAAACTAATATTGAGCATCAGGAAGAGAGAACTGAAGTTCCTGGGACATGCAACGAGGAAGGAGGGCTTGGAGAACCTGATACTAACAGGCTAGATAGAGGGGGAAAAGAGACAGGGGAAAGCAGTGAATTTGAAGAACCTGATCAGGTGGATGATGGAACAAGGGTTGCATGGTGTAACAGGAGAAGGTGTGCTAAGAGCCATCAGGGATAGGGAGACATGGAAAGCTATGATCGCCCATGTCCTGAAAGGACTGGGCACACAGAAGAATAATTAAACTCTAATAAAACAAAAACATGATGTAAGTGAATTCATACATTTTCTTTATTCTTGAGAATTTTCAAAAATAAATAGAAACATTAGGTTTATAAGTCTTAAAAATTAATACACGGATGTCTTCATGGACAGATAATCGCGTGGATAAAAGCTTTGAACCAAGTGACTTGACTTAATACCTGACTACAGCAGAGGCCAAAAAGACTTAAAAAGGAGATAACTGACATTGAAACAACTGGAAGAGGCATGACTTATGGAACTAGAACAATCTAGACCAGTGAACAAAAAGAGTTCAGTTTGAAATTCCAATCACGTGAAGCTCGGATCGTACAACAGCCAAAACATTGTGAATAAGGCAATAAAGATGAGAAACACATGTAAATAGTGTAAATAAAAATAAGGTATTTATCAGATCTTATAAAAATAAGGTATTTATCAGATCTTATAAAAATAAGGTATTTATCAGATCTTATAAAAATAAGGTATTTATCAGATCTTATAAAAATAAGGTATTTATCAGATCTTATAAAAATAAGGTATTTATCAGATCTTATAAAAATAAGGTATTTATCAGATCTTATAAAAATAAGGTATTTATCAGATCTTATAAAAATAAGGTATTTATCAGATCTTATAAAAATAAGGTATTTATCAGATCTTATAAAAATAAGGTATTTATCAGATCTTATAAAAATAAGGTATTTATCAGATCTTATAAAAATAAGGTATTTATCAGATCTTATAAAAAATAAGGTATTTATCAGATCTTATAAAAAATAAGGTATTTATCAGATCTTATAAAAATAAGGTATTTATTTAGAAGACAAATCTTATATTTAAAACAATCTCAAAACTAATGCAATTAGAACTAATGCAATATTTATCATTTATCAAATTATAAAGAAATAAATATGAAGACAATTTTTACTTGATTAATTTAGAATCAGTCAGTTAAGTGCCATACGTAATACATGCTTTGGGCGATCATGTCTCGAAAGAACTATGACTGACTGGGCAGAAGATTATCCCTCAATAGGTTGCCATTGCTCTCTGCAGTAGACTGGTTGCCAGCCAAGGCTATAGAACCCAATCTGTCCTATTATTTAACTAATAACTGGTAGGAAGAGAGGGATTAATACCTTTCCCAAGGGTATTTGCACGTAAGTGAATGCAAGGAATTCAACTGGAATTCAAACTCAGCTCTACCGATTTGTCGTTCAGAGTTGATATCCACTGCACCACAACGCACATCCTTATTTAAAAACATTAGTAAATACGTAATCCTTATTTACCATTTTATAAAATTCAAATCAATAGACAATCGGCATTTATCAAATCATTCGAATAAATGATAAAATTAATGAAAATAAGTATTCTAATAAATTGTGTTTAATAATTTTTTTGTAAATTCTCAAAAATGTAGAAATTCATTATATGTTTTATTCAAATTATCGCTTTTTAAAACATCGAAAAGTAAAAGCAGTTAAAAACAATGTTATGGGGGGGGGGGGAATGTTCTTTTAACGCTACATCTTTTTGCAAGCACAAAAAGTAGGTTTGCATTAGTTTTTAATCACCAATGGCCTTACAAAATAAATTGTACCCAACATCCAATAAACTTGACCCATATAATTACCCAATAGCTGCCAAGTATTTGAGAGATAAACATTACCAAAATAAAGCAGTAAGCTTCTCAAAACGAATATGATACTGTTCCTTGATTTAACTTAATCAGATGGCTGGTGTACCCACATTGGTTATCGGAGACTTAGTTGACATGAAAAGTTCTATTCCAAACACCCTGCTACCCGATCCAGTTTTATTTTTTGTTAGTGGAGTGGGGGGTGGAGATTTAGATTTAAGTTTAAAAGATTAACCTCTATATTTGCTGCTAATTCATTTATCAAGTAGATTGGGCTGCACCTTTCTCTCTCACAACACACACACACACACACACACACACACACAGTTTTAGGAAAACATTTATGAATTCTCTATCAAATTAACTAAATTTTTTCCTTTTTTTGTTAAATTATCTTCTTACCAAGCTAGGCAATACAAAGCTACTAGGGATTAAAACTGTGAGAAGGCAAAAGGTCAGGATTCAACGAGGCACATGATGATTATGATTAACTTTGCATTTAAATTTTTCAAGATCAGAAAGTACAGTATTTGATGGCATATACGGCACACTTATTTTTCACTAAAACTAAGTTAAAATTCCCTGCATGTTATATGAAGTGTTTAAATTCGCAATACTTGGCTGAAATTAGCTACATAGCAACTCCTATTAGCTTAGACCTTAGAGTAACTTTCATATACCTATTGTCATTATTTAAAAGGCTATTATGCAGATTAAAAGTTATTGATAATATTCATTATATTAATTTCATGTTTATTAGTGAGTAGATAGACTAAACTATCGCCCGGTTCACACTCCACCCACGTCTTTTAAACAGGTGAAGAGGCTCATCCCTTGTTCCCTGTTTAGGATGTGGTTTCCAACTTTCTCTTTTCCAATCTTTTTACTCTTAAGTAGCCCCCTGAGCATCAGTGGCATTACCAACTTGCTTTGGGTGATATGATAAAAAAAAAAAAGTACTTTGTTTCAAAAAAATTATATGCAAAAACTTTTCATTTGTTAAAGATATTTGTTTTAGTAATATTTTTTTTTTGCAATAACTTAGTTGCATTGGTATAAATACAATCAGAATTCTTATATCCTAATTATCCCACTAAAATTATCCACTGCATCACAACGCACATCCTTGCTTAGAAACATTTTCTAAATTATTAAATATGTAATTATTATTTGCCATTTTATAAAATTCAAATCAATCAATCAGTATTTATCAAACTAATACAATTCGTAAAAATAAATATTCAAATAAATTAATAGACAGTCAGTTAAAAAACAAAAAAATAGTGTCAAAATAGCAGATTTTTTATGAAACTGCTTTTAATTTTAACTAATCACTCTTCAGCAATGTTTTTTTTTTTTTGCAATAACTTCCAGTTGCATTGGTAAAAATACAATCAGAATTCTTATATCCTAATTATCCCACTAAGATTATCCACTGCATCACAACGCATATCCTGATTTAGAAACATTTCATAATACATTTACACAGATGATATAAAGAAAATTTTTCTCTGAATTGGACTAACAGCAGCAAGAAAGAAGCTACACTATTGTGTACAAACTTCATGTTTTCTAAACATCATATACTGTTAAATATAAGGGACAATGAATGTCTATTATGTTTAATCATGAGCCGTTCTAAACGTTGTATTTTCGCTTTAATTTCAGGTGAAAATAAAGACAAAAATTCTCGAACATTTAGATAATTTCTTATTAAGTTAGTTCTAAGCTTTCAGCTCACATGAGCCATCTTCAGAGAGGTTATTAAGACGGTAACACAATAACATCCACCATCACCGGCAATTTTACTTTGTCTTGACATAAAACTCCACTAGGCAACGGCAATAGTTACCAAAAATAACAGTTCACAAATTTGCAATGCAGTTCTATGACGTCACACCACGTGATAGCGTGAAGTGACAACAGAACCATGTATTTAAATGCAATGTAATGTGTTACGGCTTTATGTTATAGACTATGCCAAAGAGTCCATGGAAATTGAACAGCTGCAAGATATTTTGCCCTTGGCCTACAGAAAAAAAAAAAAAAAAAAAAAAAAAAGATATTTTCCTGCAACCGCCAGGAAAATAACCTACAAGCAGGGAAGAAAAGAAACTGATTTTTATTGTTTTCTTACTTTTTGATAGAATAAAGTTTTTATAGCCTTGTGTTCTTATTTTCCTGCTATTTTTTGTTTAATTGTAATCACAGATTGTTTAACCAAAATCATACCTCATAAATATAGCCTAGGCTGTAGCATTTACTAATAATATTACTAATTTTTTCTTGATTTACTCAGCTGAGATTGGGGTGCATCTTATATGCTTTCATCTATGGCTATATCGTGTTGAATACACCGGTTTCTGTCCAATCACCAAAGTTAAGCAACATCAAGCCTGGTCAGTACTTAAATAGGTGACCATTTGGGAATATCAGGTGCTGTAAATGTAAGGATAAAGTATGGTCCACTGGTCCTCCATGTTTGGGGTTTGCGTGCAGGGCTAACAACCCTGTCCCGTAAAAAACAGTTTGTTACAGAAACAGCAACAAAAAGTTGCTGCCCTATGCACTATCTGGGTGTGATGGATAAATGATGATGATGGTGTTGATGATGCTATATAAGTGAGACACATGGGAGAACTGAGTATATATAAAAATGAAAATAATAAAAATAGAAAGACTATATCCAGCAGCAAGGCCTCCGATTGGGAGATTGAAGGTTTTGAGGAGTGTGAAACTACCTCTTAATTGTTGTTCTTGGGTCGAGTCTGACAGAGGATGGTAGCACCTGTTAGGTCCCCAGCTATGGGCAAATAGTTACACCCTAGACAAAAACTGCGAAAGGATAAAAATACATTTTAATAGTAAAAATACATTTTAATAGTAAAAATACATTTTAATAGTAAAAATACTAGCAATAGGTTTTCAGATAAAAATATTGTTTTAATAAATGAATTTAATATAAACAAAAAGTATAATTACTAACACTATATTTCAAATCAAAATGACCAGCAATAACTATAGGTTTTCAATTGTGTTCAAAATATTCAGATTTTAACATTAAATAAGCCATACAGCTTGATACACTGCTAAGAAAAATCATCAACCAACATGAAAGAACACTTTCAAGACATTAGTTTATATGTTCTATATGTTCATATTTCTTAAATTAGTTTATATGTTCTTATGTTCTATATTTCTTAAATATAACTGTATTCCAAAATATCACTTCAACAGAACTGCAACATAAAATGCACATATCACAACCTCTAGTAATTATGTCTACTCAAACATCTACCATGTATTCAATTGTGAGAGAAATGTTTTTCTTCTTTCAGAGCTCACAAGAAAATTAAATTTAGACATTAAACGACCCATAAGGATGTTGCTATGCCATAAAAAACAAACCAAGTGTGAAAAGGAAACTATTAGAATAGAACTTCCAGTTACACTAGGCAAATTGAGACCTAACTGCCAATCTAGTACTGCACTTAAATTCATGTGGGGGAAAAAAAAAAAAAGACAGATGGGAGAGGAATGTGGGGGAGAATTTTAAATCTTTTCCTTCTGACCTCATTTTATACTTTGTTAGATTAAGTTAAATGTTAAAATGACAGGCACTGTTTATCTATGAAATGTAGGTCTTCTTACTCCACCCTTGGGCTCGAGGCTGGGTGGGGAAATAGATGGGGGTAGGTAAATATAAAGCTATTTTGAACACAAATTAGTTTATAATCTTTTAATAGGATTGACACAGTTTATTCTTTGTTTTTTTTTTTAATTGTATTTTTGTAGAAAAAACCCGAAAAACAAAACAATCAACCAACATTTGAGGTGGGGGGGGGGTGGGGGTGAGGTGTGTGTGGGTACCCTACTACTGAAACTACACACGTCCTTTACTAATTATGAATTTTAGGGTAATTAACCATTTCCTAGAAGATTATTTTTTGGATTATTAAATATATTTTTGCACTTCATATTTCAATACAATAAAATCCCACGCCAGTAAGATGAAAGAGAGGTTAGGGTTAAATTTATGAAAACACATACCTTTAATTTTCCATGCATGTATTTTACAAATATATTTTCTCAAAAATTCCTACAGTTTTTTTTTTTTGTTTTTTGTTTTTTTTTAATTTAATATCATTTTTCACCTAATACAAGTTCCAAGTGTAATATATTACCTTGATCAGTGAAAATATGACAGACAAAAGTATATTGCAGTGGTGATGGGGGGCAACATCAAATACGAAAACAGGGAGGCAATAGCTGACAAAGATATGATTGACATCAAAAGGTAGAAAGTATAGGCGACAACAAAGGATTGAAAGGCAATAGCCAAGAGAGATATGATAATCTGAAAAAGTAAAAAACAATAGGACTTTTTCTCATCTTCAGAATGGCAGAGATGCGTGTGCCTGCCAGAGTGTGTTCCTGGCCTTTCTGAAAATGAGATTTTGATCTCGAAATATTAATGTATAATAAACAGGTAATACCCCAAAACTTCTTTACTTTACTCAACGTATTATGACATATATATATATATATATATATATATATCGCTCATTCACTAATGAATTAGAGCACTCTGGCTATTGGGTGTGTATAATGATAATATACACGCTAAAAAGCCTGCCTTCTTCTACCGAGCACCCATAACCCATAGGTAGAATCGCCGACTGATGACAATTCAGTCTGGTTTCAATCCTGGGTTAAAAGCCATCGGAGTCTAACCGTACTGATGAGCTGCAATACAGCAAAACAGATCTGTCTGCAGATGACTATATATATATATATATATATATATATATATACACACACACACACAGAGTTTTGTATCCAAATATAAACAAAGATAATTTCAGGACGGGTTTTTATTAATCTGACAGGCTTTTATAACTTCAAACATTATTTTAGTCGATACTCATATTTGAGTAAATGTACCATATATTTATTTACATTATTTAGACCATTGTCCTCATTTTATTGCCATGCTTACATTTCGGCCATTGTATGCTCATGCCTCCTTCAGAAGCTAGGAATTTCATACCAAACGATTTATTTTGATCACTGGGGGCATATCATTCTCATAAGTCGTAAGCACAGCAATAAAGATGAGTAAAACAGCCCCAACAGTGTAAACAATGTAAATACTACCACATCTCAGAAGTATAGATAAATACCAAAGTATATCTATTTATTTATTTATTTATGCTCATCTACTGGCCAGAATGTTAAAGTGTTGGTTAGAGCATGCAAGTTTGATAATAACATCCCTTGTCCTGGGGGACACATGTTCACATCCGGCTGGAGCACACAAATTTTTTTCTTTACATATATTATGGACATCAGAATCAATGCTGCATAGAGACTGCCAGTTTCATTCATGCTTCAATGCCATTTTAAGACCATTATAAAGAATGCTGTTAAAACCATATCGGAGTGTCAGATTTCACCCATATATGGTTTTAACAACATTCCTTATAATTTCGGATGTGCGTTATGGTGCATTGGATATCAGCTCGGAATGAGAAATCAGGGAGTCGAGTTCGAATTCCAGCTGAATTCATAGCCTTCACTTATGCGTAAATACTCTTGGGAAAGGTATTAATCCGTCTATTCCTTCCAGTTATGGGTTAAATAACAGGACAGATTGGGTTCTATAGCCTTGGTCGGCAACCAGTCTACTGCAGAAAACAATGGCAACCTACTGCGGGATAATCTTCTGCCCAGTCAGCCATGTCTCTTTTGAGACATGATTGCCCAAGCAGGTATCACGTATGGCACTTAACTGACTGACTTATAATTTCTATTCACATTATCCTCCTGTATTCTATATTGAAATATGTCTGGGTCAAGTCACTGGATCAAACCAACACTTTTATCAACTGGGCCACATGCCCTTGTGATAGCAGCAATCAGGTGACCACTCTAGCAGGTCCCAAACTAGCGCATTACATGCTACCAGAGAAAAATAAACATGGTCACCTCAAGGTGATGACCATATTTCTCAAAGTGTGAAAATCTGTCACGGACAGAGACAGCAAACTAAATGATGCAGTCTACACATAAATATTATCATTCAACACCTGGGTGTGCTCCATTTAATTTATATCGCTTAGTAGAATGACGGTATAAGAATTTCAATGTGTCCTTATAATTTTTTTGGATTAACAGAATGACGGTATAAGAATTTCAATGTGTCCGTATAATTTTTTTGGATTAACAGAATGACGGTATAATAATTTCAATGCATCCGTATAATTTTTTTGGATTAACAGAATGACGGCATAAGAATTTCAATGTGTTCTAATAATTTCTTTTGGATTAACCCTTCAGTGTTCAATATACTCAAGCCCAATCTGCAAATATCAGCCGTCAAAGTCTCATAGTTCGTGTGACTTTGGTGCTTTTTGTGATGATGTTGCTATATTATAACTGAGTATATGTGCATTGTGGATAACGGCTTAGTATAAGAAATCAAAGAGCCAGTCAAATTCATTGCATTCACTTAGGCACAAATACTCTTGGGAAAGGTATTAATCCATCACTTCTACCTATGGGTTAAATACAACAGATTTACTTTATTAACAAGATAAAGCATTCATTTCCTTGGTTAATCTGGGCTTCAAATAGTATGAAGTAGAACAGACCCAACTCATACTCCAGAGTAAGCTATATTAAGCGATGGGAGATTTGGGAGAGGGGTTTAATCTGGGTTACCAATAGCAGATAATCAGGAGCTTGTAAAGGAGTAGTTTGGGGGTATGTGATAAACTATGAGGTAATAGTCATTTTCATTCAACTTTTTCATATAAAGTACTAACAGTATAGCCCGGTGTTGCTTGGGTGTTTTTTGTTTTTGTTTTTAAATCATTTCACTCCAAGCAAGGCACTCCACCGCCACTATTGCGCTTGGGGCTACATAGAGGAAGATAAATAGAAAGAGTGGTTAGATATAGGAAATGTCAGAAGTGGGGTGATAGATAGTTGGGTGGGTGGGAAGAGTGTTTGAAAGAATGGAAGTGAGTTAGTTTGTTAGGTGGTGTCTATTGACCTTACATTTAAAATCCTGGAGATTGTAGCCGTCGGGGAAGCAGTCATGTGGAACGGAATTCCACAGTCAGGAAGTGCGAGAATGAAAGCTTTAAAACTAATCCATGGTCCTGGAGCTCAGACTCTTTGGATGTTGGCACAAAAGACTAAAAAGTAATAATTGTTTCCAGTTAAAGCAAAACCGGAGACTGAAAGAAAAATGTGTGGAAGCAAGTCAAATTTTGATTTCCTGGTATTAATATCAAATAAGTTTTTTTGTCGTAAACAGAATTTTGAAGGCTAAATAAGTCCTCTGAGTAAATGGTATCATGGCTGAGACTAAGAACTACAATTATACCTACTTAGAGCCAAACCCGAAGCAAAAACTAAAAAGGGCTGAAAATATACAGACATACAGGCAGATAAACAGACAAACACACAGAAACATCTTGCCTATATATATATATAAATAAATTGATTTTTCTGCCCTATTGTAAGAACTGCAACCTTGAAACTTCTGAATATCGTTTATGCCTTTGTCTATGAGTGTATCAGATTTGATTCAAATCGGACCACTCCTATAACCTGATTTTTTCGATTTGATATTTATCAGGTGTACCTCAACACAAAACCTAGATAAGAACACTCACAGACGCTTATAGTACAACTGTGTAAATTTTCAAGAAAATTGGTTCAGCCATTTCGGAGTCTAAAGGTAACGGACACACACACAAAGTTCCATTTATAAATAAGTTTAGATATTAATGAAGAAGGCTGAGATAACAAAAAGACACTGAAAAATCATGGTGGAGGGATATAGAGAGAGAGACCAAAAATTGAAAATATAAATTGAATAAATATAATTTTAATTTTATTTGGAAAAAAAAAAATTTTTTTTAACATCACAAAAAAGCATAAAAATCATTTATTTAAAACCTTATGTTAAAAAGATCGACTTAACAACCAGATAGACAAAGCTAAAAAAAAATAAAATTATTTGCAACACTTTCCCTTCCATTTTTCTTTGCATAAATATTTCAGTCCCAAGATTTACTTTATCAAAAACTAAAAATAGAAAATCAGATGGAATAAAAAGAAGCAACCACTTACCATTGTTTTTCCTCGCATACTCAAAGTTTGCTTTGTCAAGCAGAGAGAAAGTAAACGACCAGGAAAGAACAGTAAGCAGAGCCAAACTGACAGACAAACTGGCATTGCAAAGGTGGAATTTTTGCAGATTTGCCATTCCTAAGTGGTTAGGGGCACCAACATTCCAGCAGTTGCTTTGGAACAGAGAAATACTTGGCACGAAAATGGACAGACCTACCTTGGGATGCTGATAAACAGATACCTTCCTCATCCTACAAACACACACATATTGTAGCTCAGTGATTTATTTGTATCAGTCTATAGAAAATTTCAACTGATACACTTTCTAAGCAGGTGTATCCCACATCAGGTAATCAAGGAAGATCAGTGAAAATCCATTGTCTTCATAATTTGGTTCTCAGTCTGAGAAAGATACAGTTTAATTTTCACCTGTTTCCGCTCAATAAGACCATCCATCAACATAAGTGAAAAACTCATGCAACATTCGAGACTTTTCTCCTTTTGCTTTTTCTTAATGACCAAAAAAACCTAATATCATAGAAATGACAAATTTGGAGGAATTTGATCCAAATTGTTTTGTACTCAGTTAAAGAGCAAGTACAACATAAAGTAAGGTTAGAAGTGGAGATTATAAGGATATGTAGGATAGATAACAGTTGACATTTAACTTGAAGAGGATTCCTTAAAATTTGAGTGTTTTTTAAATTTTTTTCTTACAAGATAAATTGCGAGTTTGTCATTATTTACACAAATTACATGCAGGCTATTGACCTCATTACTATTGTCATCATGTTTCAGCCATTGTGGCCTCTAGCCTACATTAGGTGTATCTTGATCCTGGTAACCGACAGGGAATTCCTAACTGAACCCTTAATTTAATCTGTTTGTAGACAGTTCTCATTTAACTGTCCATATCTAGGGATATCTCATCTAGATTTTACTTTTAAGAGTGCAGTCAAACATAAGATGCATCAGGAGCACTCATCAGCATGCAGGTTGGGTTTAAGGCTCCAAGTTCCACACTTAGGATTGTCCCACAGGACAACAGACTAGTGGATAAGAGCATTGGTTTGTGAATTTTGTGTCAAACAAATTAAGTGTTAAATCCCTGTGAAGGGCAGTGTGTACTGGGACTTTGTGGATAAAGGGCAAACAGTACTAAAGATAAGAACTGGACAAGATATCTCTAAATGTCGGCAGTGACACAATAACAGTTCGGTTTGGAATTTCTTGCAGGTTACGTGGATCAACATACACCTTTGTGGGTTATTTAATGCCCAAACACTTTGGATTCTAATAAGAAATTTTTTTCATTGCAAGTGAATATTGCATTGTATGGATGTGCATTGTGGTGCAGTGGATATCAGCTCAGAATGATAAATAGGAGAGCTGAGTTCAAAATACAGTTAATGTTGCATCCACTTACATGCGAATTCCCTTGAGAAGGTTACTAATCCATCTTTTCCCTCTAGCTATGGGTTAAATAGCAGAACAAATTAGTTTCTATAGCCTTAGTTGGCAATCAGTCTACCTTGCCGGGAGGATAAAGAAGTTTGCATAGGTTTAACAACCCTACCTGTAAAAAGAAGTTACAAATGCATTGACAACCCCTTTGTCAATGGCAAGGATCATCAATAGCCTACACTCTACTGGGAGTGATAGGGTCTAGGGGGAAAATTTTATTTATTTTTTTGAAAATATAAATGACTAATTTAGATACAAGTACTACAATTTAACCCATAGCAGTTTGAATTTGACTGTAAGGCAATGTAACGAACACAACTGGAATTCAAACTTGGCTCTCAGATTTTTCATTCGCTGACACCAACCAGTGTTCACAAAATCATAATTGTTGGACAAAAGTTGTCTGAGACTAACTTCCCTATCACCAATGGAATAAAGATGAGTCAACAGTATATCTGACATGGTGGGTCTTAGTTCAGAAGGTCATAACTAGGGAACTCAAGAATGTAGCACACTTGTACCTCTTTCATAAAAATAGCAATGTTTTTTTTTTCTTTTCTTTTGTTTTTTAAGATATTTTAGAAGTGAGTTCCTGTTCCTAACCTTATAAACAGTTATCTATTTTTTTTTTAAACTTACTTCATTGATAAATGTATTACTATAATTTAGAACAAGGGAAAATCAGTCATATTCAATTATTGAGAACATAAACAGTTTCAAACTTGACATTGAACAAGAAAATTGGCAAGGTGAGTTTGTGACATACACTTTCACACGAATACTCTTTGGAAATGTTTGAATCCATCATTTTTTTACTCCGTAACTATGAGTTAAATAGTAGGATAGACTAGGCTCTTCTAACCTGGTTGGTAACCAGTCTTAAAAAAAAAAAAAAAAATTTCTGTGACTTTTATTAGTCCATCTGTCATGCCCTCTAAAATAACCATATATTGACCGATCAAAACCAAATTTTGGAGAGAAATGTAAACAGGTAAGGAGGGGTACAAAGTAAGGTTGAGTATACTACAATGCATAAAACTTGCAAAGTAGGATTTTTGTCAAATTATTTTCCCAAATAAATCAGCATATTCAAATTTCATTCATCGGTTTTTGAAATTGAATGAAAAGTAGAGTTTACAAATCTCAAAAAAATGTTTGTGATAAGTTCAATACTAGTAAAAAAAATCTTCGACAAAATAAGAAACAATTCCTCCCTGCACACGACTGAGGACAAAAAGCAATCATAGCAAACTAAAAAACCGGTGCTGATATTTGAGAAACAAACAATTAACTTAAAATACAATTGGGTACTACTATAATCTCATTTAACCAGTCTCACCTATGCAAAGATAGTGTATTTAGGTAAGGCATTTGGTAAATATATCAGAGACCCAGAAGAGAAAAGAGAAAAAAAAAAAAGAAGAAACAATCAAGACAGGCAGACTGGAACAGGTAAGCACATCTATATGTCTGCCTGAAAAAAATTACAATATTTTTTTTCATCAGGTAGGTTTAATTCTGCCAGACACTAACATCCTCAGCTGGAGTGGATAACTGAACAAATGAAACCAAATATAAGTTTGATTTTCGACCTTCGACAGAGCCCCACAGTGGGCTTGCATGATAGAGCCAAATGGGTAGTTGTAGGTTTTGAGATACTGGAATGATTTTAGCTCAGAATCATTGTCAGCAAAAGAAACAGCCCAACATACAAACTACAAAATCAAAGATACTAAAATCAAACAAGTGTAACAACTTAAATATCTGGGAAAAGTATTTTAACAGAGGATGGAAACTGATATTGAAGTCCAAAAGCACATTAGAATTAAGAAAAAAATGCCTTCCAAAAGCTAAGCAAGGTATTAAGAAACAGTAAAACTCATACATAACCTCAGTCCTTTTAGGTTTAGGAGAGATAACAAAAAGATAAAATTTATTAGGAGCTATAAAAGATGGGAAATTGTGGAGAGCCATGACTGCCTACATCCTGAGTGGACACAGCACATAGATTAATGCTATTTGTAGAGGTAGATAAAAAGCAAAATTTTTCACATTTCTGATCAAGAAAAGCTAACGGCCCCGGCCAAGAAAAGCTAACGGCCCCGGCCAAGAAAAGCTAACGGCCCCGGCCAAGAAAAGCTAACGGCCCCGGCCAAGAAAAGCTAACGGCCCCGGCCAAGAAAAGCTAACGGCCCCGGCCAAGAAAAGCTAACGGCCCCGGCCAAGAAAAGCTAACGGCCCCGGCCAAGAAAAGCTAACGGCCCCGGCCAAGAAAAGCTAACGGCCCCGGCCAAGAAAAGCTAACGGCCCCGGCCAAGAAAAACCTGGTCTGCAGGTAAGAGCCAAAATCCTGAACAGAGCTGAAATTTTTAGACATTTTTCAATGGCAAAAATGGATTCTACACAAACAAACAAAAGGAATAAAAGTTTAGATCTCAATTTTCTGATTTCTACAAGGAAAGTTATATAGAAAACAGGTTATCTGGTGCTAAAACAGGTTGGGTAATTATTTATTTAATGCTGTGATTCAACCGTCATGCTGTGGCACACTAGTGGGTCATGCAATCCTCATTAGTATTTTATGAAATATTGTCACGGCATAGATGTGTGTGGGTGTGTGTGTGTGTGTAGAAGTAGTACTTGAATAAATCACACAAAAATACTAGGCATGTGTTTCAAATAAATAAGCTGCACAAACAGTTGAAAAGATTGAAATTAAGTTCATATTTCTATTCTTTTTAAGTTTTTTGTTTTTTCCATAACATTAAATATATACTCTTTCAAAAGTTGGCTAAATGTGCCATGATATTTTCATTTGCTCCTTGGTGTACCCTTGCTTAAAAAGGTTGAGAAATGTTGATTAAAATATGAAAGGAATCACGATTTAAATTTATTACATAGAACAATTTTCTTTGTCTTTGTAAATTTATACTTTTTTTTTTAATTATTTCACTCCAAACAAAGTAGGACCGTTACTAGTTTGCAGAGAGTTACAGTGAAAGAAAATACAAAAGATGAACAGTATTCAAGAAGATAGATGATGGCAAATGACATTGCATTTAAATTTTTGGAGATTGTAGCTATCAAGTTGAAATAAAAAGTTTAAGTTTTGTTTAATGGCAAATATCAACCTTGGTTATTTAATACCGAAAAGGTGGGGTTTTAAGGTTTTTTTGTTTTTTTTTAATGTTCAGTTATAGTGAGAAAGTTGATTTAGTTAGAATTTAATGAAAATGTTTTCTAGTTTTGTATTCAAAAATGTTTTGCTAAGAATTTTTTTTTCCTTCGAAAATGTGTTGTAATAATTTTTTCTTAAAAAATGAATTGTTGGTAATATTTTTCCTTCAAAAATGTAAATTTTCCTATAAAAGTTTATTTTTATGTATATATTTCTATAAAAGTGTATTTTTATCATTCATAGTGTTTTAACCCCAGTTTGGGGATTAACTATTTGCCCATAGCAGGGACCCTAACAGGTGCTACCACTCCGGGTCAGAGTGGACCTGAGAACAACAGCAATTAAGAGGTGGTTCCATGTTCTGCACAACCTCCCAATCATAGGCCTTGCTGCTGGATGCAGTTTACCATCATGCCCAGGATCAAAACATAGGGAAGTTTAAATATTTATGATATAAACTAAAACAGAAAAACAAAAATATAGCTTTATCTGAATTTAGCTGGCCAGAAAAGAGAGAAAGGAAAGAACAGGGAAAAAGAGAGAGAGAGAGCAAAGAAAAAAAGAAAAGAGGAAAGATAAAAAAAGCATGTTAAATTAGCAAAAATTGTGTTAATTTGTCTCGATTTGGTGCTCTAAGATCCCAAAATCTATTTTCGAAAAAGAGCGTCAAGTTAAACCTGTCTGACACTTATTCATTTCAACCAAACAGTCCAACATTCAAAGCAGAAAACGCAACAATCCAGAACTGATCATGTGAATATAAACCATTAAATATTTGCAAGGCTCGATTCACTTCAAACAATAACTTGACAAATAACTGGAGTTCAGACAAAGTTAGTTCTGAAATCCTAAGACAGTCTACTTTCAGGCTAGATGTAGCAGATATGACAAATGTATGTTTGTAAGCCAGCCACAAAGCTATAGTTATTCATATGAAAATTGCCATTTTCATCAATTTCGACTCCTGACTGTCAGTAATTTCAACCTGTTTGTCTCTTTCTCAAAAAATAGTTCTAAAGATGGACCTCAATGTCTGCTGTCGGCAGCAGCAATTTATGAATCAGACTGAAAAAATTTAGCTACATATATCAAGTCATGCTAATTGACAATGAAGAGTTTTAAGACATTTAAAGTACCTAGTGTCTATTTTTTTCACCTGCTGTAACAGGTTCTTCCTTCTGTTGGCTTTTACTATGTTTCAGTATCCACATGGAGTGAAATTCAATATAACTGGGCTGAAACAATTTTTCTTAATTATACATAGAAGTACATTCGTACAATGCCTAAGAGTTATTCAAGGCTCAGAGCAGGCGTTTTCAAACTTTTTCACTTACGGACCCCTTTATATTTTAAGTTTTAGTCAAGAGACCCACTATAAATGCTCATGAAATTTATACATAAATTTTTACTAAAAATAGTTTACAGTTTTGCATTAACATAGTAAAAACTGGTTTTAAGCTTACTTTAAATTGATAAATTTAAATTTTCATTTTATAACATTAATAAGTAAGAATAAATATCCAAACATTGAAAATTTATACTTTGAATTTCATGTGATGAGTTAATCCACAGACCCCCAATTTTATCTTTGCAGACCACAGTTTGAAAACCCCTGACTTAGAGTTATTAAATGAAGTTGTTCAAAGTCAATAACAGTTGATTCAAGATTTGAAGTTCATGCTGTAGTCATCAAGAAAGCTTCTTCTAATAAGTCTATTCTACTAAGTACTGATTATTGGGAAAAAGCTGTTTGAATGGTACTTCTTCCTTATCAATGGAATATGAAAAGAATGAGTATGTAGTTGATCATGGCTCTCCACTGATTACTCTTTCTTTACCATCATTCAACACTACATCATGACTGCTATTTTCACAACTGAAGAGAAAATCAGACCACAATTTTTTTTGTTAGTATTCATTTGTTTACCCCCCCCCCCAACCACCACGAAAAAAGGAAAATTTCTAACAGTGTATGGAAACGTCTGCACCGATGTAATGGGCTGAGGAAGATTTTTGTTGGCCTCCAGACACATTATTATACCTGCCAGTGAGCACATTTTTCTCTATTATGTTTTCCCATGTACACAGACCAGTAAAAGAAATAAGTAGTTTTTAAAACAAACTCAATTGAAATACAACTATGGTCTAATAATAACATTTGAAGCAATGAAAATAGAAGCTTGTTTGAGTGTTTTTATATATAGAGATAAATAAAATGGACTCTTCTGTTTGAGGCACGAGGGCACAGCAACTCAAGACTGAACAGCCAGACGACTGGCACATGATTTGATTACAGTGGTAAAGGCTGGTGTAGAACCAACCACAATTTTTCAAAGAGCTGATTACTTAGAACTGGTATGAACATTTTGACACAAGATCCTCAAACGACTCTCCTCAGGTTAAGAATTCAAAGTTCATTTCACTTGATAACAATACCTGAAAAGCTGAGGGTGAGTGTTCTAACCTATGCAAATAATCTGATTAAAAAAAAAAAAAAAAAAAATGCAAAGCACCTAAAGCCACAATCAGTTAATATCTGTAAATTCTAAGAAAAGAAAAATTCAATTTAACAGTAGATAAGTTGACCTATCACCCAGCTCACGCTCCCTCTCTATTTGAACAGGTTTACTGCTCGTTTCCTGTTTAAGATTGGATTTCTGGTTCCTTCTAAGGTCTACTAAAAACTTTTAATGTCTGTTTGAAATCTGAAAATTTATTTACTAATTTTTTTATTTTTTCCTCTCCTTGAGAAGAGTAGATAAATTTGCCTGCTGTCCAGTTTATACTCTTCCCATCTTTTTAACAGTAGCAGTTTATCCCTTGTTCCCATTTAGGATTGGCCTTCCTAAATATTTCCATTTTCTTTCACTCTCAGTGGCCCCTTGCATCTTAGTGGCATTGTTGCCTTACTTGAGGCAAATTAGTTAAATAAAATTAATTAAAAATTTGAGGATTGCTTAGTTCTAGGACAGTTGTTTTGTTTTTATGGCATATCAACCTCGGCGGGTCATTTATTGCCAACTAAATTTTATTTATTGCTGGTAATACCTTTTTCTTTCAACAATTTGTTGTTTTTATATAAGTTTTGTGTCTAGTAATACTTTTTTCGTTTTTGAATATCAAGATTCATTGGGATTTGTTTTTAAAGGCAGGGTCCTCAAGTCCTACCCTTGTTATTTAACCCATAAATGGAGGGAAGGGGTGGATTAATACCTTTCCCAAGGGTACCAGTGCTTAAGTGAATGCAGGGTATTCAACTGGAATTCGAACTCGGCTCACCAATTTCTCTTTCCGAGCCGATATCCACTGCACCACAATGCACATCCATCACTAAACGCTTACAGCACCTAGTATTCCCAAGCGGGCGGTCACCCATCTAAGTACTGACCAGGCTCAACCTTGCTTAACTTCGGTGATTGAGTGAGAACTGATGTATTCAACGTGATACGCCATAAGCCTCGGTTCTACATAAACTTGAATTGTGTAGCCCCCCTCATACCTAAACTTATTTATAAATGAAACTGTGTGTGTGTGTGTGTGTGTGTGTATCCGTTACCTATAGACTCCGAAATGGCTGAACCGATTTTCTTGAAAATTTACACAGTTGTACTATAAGCGTCTGCGAGTGTTCTTATCTAGGTTTTGTGTCAAGGTACCGCCAATAGATATCAAAAATCGATAATTGAAAAAAATTGGGTTATAGAAGGAGTGGTTTGATTTTAATCAAATCTGATACACTCAAAGACATAAGAAACGATATTCAGAAGTTTTAAGGTTGCAGTTCTTACAATAGGGCAGAAAATATATATATATATATATATATATATATATATATATATGGCTCTAAGTAGGTATAATTGTAGTTCTTAGTCTCAGCCATGATACCATTTACTCGGAGGACTTATTTAGCCTTCAAAATTCAGTTTACGACAAATACAAAAAAACAAAAACAAAAAAAAACAAAAAAAAAACTTATTTGATATCGACACCAGGAAATCAAATTTGACTTACATCCTTTTATTTTTCTTTCAGTCTACAGTTTGGCTTTAAATGGAAACAACTATTGCTTTTTAGTCTTTCATGTCAACGTCCAAAGAGTCTGAGCTCCAGGACCATGGATTAGTTTTAAAGCTTTCATTACACCCGAGCAACGCCGGGATACTGCTAGTCTAAACTAAATCTTTTTAGTCCTTGTCTGGCAAAATCCATAATTTCAAACACAAATACATGAAAGAGCTGTTGATTTCATGGGGATAATTTATAAAATTTAAATTTACTTTACGATTGAACGGTTCTGAAAATGTCTGGGTCCAACCGAAAAAGCACTTTCTAAATGAAACATGTTTGCTCAGCTTTGGAGAAATAGGGTATGACAGAAATTTTCAGCAGCCCACACATATTACATAGCAAGACAGTGTAAGCAGGTGCTAAACTAAACTTTCCATAATCCAGTTAGCATGTGAACAGAGACAGTAAATAATACACTATATATATATATATATATATATATATATATATATTATTTATCTATTTCTTTGCAAGAATACTGGTATAGAACAGGAACTGCAGAGACATTCCTCAAGTGCAGAGGGGGTACATTTCAACCACACCCTCACAGAAGAATGCACAAAACCAGACAGTTGGTGAGTAATGGCTTTAGTGCAAGAACATGAAATTTATTTACAGGACTAAATAAACACCATCATGGCAATATTAAAAGTGGAATTTTATGACTAAGCCGGAGCTGCACACTTAAAATCAGAGAGAAAGGGATTGTCAGTGGTCAGGAATTAGAGTGATGAGCCTTACAGAGAGAATGGGACTTAATTTTACTAAGCATTGCTCATAATTTCTCTTGAAAAATATTTTATACATCAATAAGGAAAGATGCTTATCAATCCAAGTTGTTTGTGATTTTCTAAGCACAGCTTAGATATGGCACAAGGCCGAAAGTACGGGGCACCCAGTGAGGATCGAACTTACTACTCAATTGAAATGATTCTTTCTAACAAGACAAGCTTGCTAACCATTACACCACCTCGAGGTGCCCAATCCAAGTTGTTGGTTTTAATATGTATTAAACGACTGCTAAAAAACTCTTACAGATGCATGCTGGGATTTCTTCCTAACCAATAGAAATGAACCACTTCTCAGTCTCATCTGCCATATTTTTATTCTTGCCCTGAAGTCAGGATGCTACAATCAATTGACTGTATCCCTTGCGTATAAACACAATTCTGACTTTGTGAACATTTTGCCTAATTACCGTTGCATGTATATTGTTTGAAGTGACGTAGTTAGAGTGTGTTGCCCGAGACAGCCCTTCAGTTTGCCACCACCCCCAGCCTCCACAAAAAATACATATTGCTTAGTGGCTCACTGTTAAAGTTATGAAACTAGTTTGTGTACCATTATAATATTACTTTCATATACTCAGATATCATATGCTTTAAATAGACACCAAACATACTTTAACAGTAACAGTTAAAATGCAAAAACAATATGGGGTGGGGAAGGTGCCAGAAATTAGGACCATCATTATTCACTATATGAAAATTGCAACTTTCTGCAAAGTAATTTTCCCTGCTTTTTTTGCTTTTTTTTTTTTTGCAAATTCTTCAATGATATTGTCAAAAATAGTTTCATCTATCAGTTGTTGCTCTGCAGACAGTAGGTAGGCCAATATATATATGTCCGGATTTAAGATACTAAAAATCAAAATGCCCTTTCAACTGTGAGTACTGTCTTGATATTAAAACTACTTTTACTTCAATACAGGCTTATAGCCTACAGCAGACACAAATATACCATCTCACCCTCTCGCTTTACCAATAATTGTTTGCTTAGTATTATTTTACCCTATTCTTTAAACCCCAACTTCTCATTTGTGAACTTTGTGGCCAATTTCTACTAACAGGTAACCTTGAAGGAACCGAGCCCTTTGTTTAATCTGACAGTTTGGTCCTGTTCAGTTTGAGTTATTTCTCATACAGACATTACTTAGTACCACTCAGTTATTGCTTGTCGCAGTAGCAGGATGTGCATTGTGGTGCAGTGGATATCAACTTGGAACGACGAATCGGGGGAGCCAAGTTCAAATTCCAGTTGAATTCCTCGCATTCACTTACGCGCAAATACCCTTGGGAAAGGTATTAATCCATCCATCCCCTCAAGTTATGGGTTAAATAACAGGACAGATTGGGTTCTATAGCCTTGGCTGGGAACCAGTCTACTGCAGAAAGCAATGGCAACCTACTGTGGAATAGTCTTCTGCCCAGTCAGTCATGTCTCTTTTGAGACATGATCGCCTAAAGCGTGTATCTTGTATAACACTTAACTGACTGACTGCTTGTCCAATTTCTGCAGAGTCTAGTGTAGAAGGAGCAGTTATTTAGAGCAGGGAGTGTCATATACTCATTGTCTCAGGTATAGGATTCATCTGGGACCCATTATGTGACAAATTATGTAACCACGAGGATGACGGAAAATCATATCTGAAACAAACTCACTGCTGCTGTAAAACTGAAAACTTCTACGTATGAGACGATTAAAACTTTTCAACACTTTCAGCAGTGATTAAAATCTGTGGGGGACAACAGTTAAACTTCTCAAATCATATTCCATAAATCATTTTCGTCAGGGGCCACTCAACCTGACTTCTCACATAAATCAGTTTTACATAAAACACTAAAGGAGACTACCACCACCTTTAAATTTGTTGTTTTTCATTTTTTGACTTTTTTCAGCACAGTCTTATCGGTTATTACATAAAGTTTATGATCATAAAAAAAATTTGAAAAAATTTCAACATTTAAACAATTTTAGGGTGGGGACTTACTTTCTCATACAACATTATAGTAAATTGATCCTCCATTTTGGAACCAATCGCATTGGGGTTGCTTTGTCTTGTTTTTTTCTGGGGACGATTGTGGCTCTTGTTTTTGTCTTTTACAAGTTTTCTTTAGTTCTTACGATGACATCTTCCTCAAAAATTTTGCAAAGGATTCAATAGTTGAATATGCGCAAGTAAAAAAGTTAATTGCACAGGATCGATTTACTATAAGGTTGTATGAAAAACTCCTTCCTCCCTAAAATTGTTTAAATGTTGAAATTTTTACCAATTTTTTTCGTCAATTGGAAAGTTTAGAGTTTAATCAATAAGATTGCACTTAAAAAAGTTGATAATCAACCAATTTACTGGTGGTGGTAATGTCGTACTGGCAAGTGGTTCCAAAATGGAGGTTCGATTTACTATAACGTTGTATAAAAAACTGAGCCCCCTCCTAAAATTGTTGAAATATTGAAATTTTTCCAAATTTCTTTTGTCATCGGAAATTTTAGGATGTAATCGATAAGACTGCACTGAAAAAAGAAAAAAAAATGAAAAACAACAAATTTAACGGTGGTGGTAGTCTCCTTCAGGTCCACCCTTCAATTAATTTCGTTGAAGATTACCACTCAATCCGACCTTCACTGGGACAAATTTCTCTTCGTTCGTCAAGGAACACTCAACCCGGCTTTCACTGTAAATCAATTTCAAACTTCTTTTCATAAACAACTTCAACAATCGAGGATAAAAATTGCTTTTTCATAAAATGGCAGATTAATGAACTGCTTCTTCTCCTCTGTCTTAGTTTTCATTGTCCTTTTCCTCGATAACTTTTAATAATCTGCAACAAACACCTCTGTTGAAAACAATAAGAACCAGACCCAATTGTAAACAAAATATACAATATATTTTATTTACTTTTTTTTTTTTTTTTCCAAACACAGGACATCTCTTCAAAGAAAGTAGTGATATTGCCAAGTGGAGGTTTCATGGTCTGAGTTCTCAGCACCTCCCACCCATCGGGCTAAAGCCCAATTTAAGACATCCATTCACCTCGATGGGTGATATCAAACTCTTAAAATCAAATTAAAATTTTACTTCACAACTGTCAGCCAGACGTCACCTCCACCCTACCAACAGCCATCCTCTGGTGCAGATTTATCTGGGCTATAACATTTTTGACCCCTGGCTAGACAAAACAAAAATCTCAAATTCAAACGTACTGCATCTGCCTGATATTTCAACAAAACACACTTCAAACTCCTGAACCAACATCTGTGTTGCTAAGTGCAAATACACGTCATTGCCACAAATCCATGCTGCCCAAAAATATACCAACATATACTTAACAGAAGCTGAGTGGAGCTCTCCTTACAATTAGAATATGAAGGAAAAATGGGTAATTCAACTGCGTGAGAGTAACACAGTCAGTTAAGTGCCATACTTGATACACGCTTGGGCAATCATGTCTCGAAATAGACATGACTGACTTGGCAGAAGATTATCCTGCAGTAGGTTGCTATTGCTTTCTGCAGTAGACTGGTTGCCAACCAAGGCTATAGAACCCAGTCTGTCCTGCTATTTAACCCATAACTGGAAGGAAGAGGCAGATTAATACCTTTCCCAAGGGTATTTGCGCGTAAGTGAATAAAATGGATTCAACTGGAATTCGAACTCGGCTCCCCGGTTTCTCGTTCCGAGCTGATATCCACTGTATCACAACGCACATTCCACTCAGATAGCAGAACTTAACCCTGTATATTAAATAAATGGTTCACTTAAAATTTCCCTAAAAGTTATTGAGTAATCGCAATAGCAAAGATGAGGACAATAGTCCAAATGTAAGTTAGTAAATATCTTTATGTACCTCTTGTAGAGTAACACTTATCAAAACAGCATCACAAGAGTTTGATACTCACTAGGTGCAACAATAGATTAGATTTCCTTTTGAATTCATGTCAGCATCTTCATGATTAGCAAGAAGCAGTCATTAAAGTAAGATTAGATTTAAAATATAATTTTAAAAATAAAATAAAATTTTTAAAAAATATCTGAATAGGTTTGTATGATTACAACTGAAAATTGTAAATTTAAAGAAATTTAAAACAAAATTTAAGTGATATCACAACTAGGAATTATAAAATATAGAAAAACTTTCTTTCAAAAGAGTAATTTTATAGCAAAAATGGATTTAAAATTTCAACAAATATCAATGATTTGTCAATCATGACTTAATGACGAAAAACTTGGAAAATTTAACACTCACAAGACATTAAATGAAAGTAGACAGGGAAACAGTAAAGTGCATAATGAGTTGCAGAATAGGTACAATGGGGGATGATCAGGCAAACATTACTTAAAACGGAAGATTGTGGAAATGATAACTGACTACATCCTGAATGGACACAGAACAAAGATAGGAATTAATTGAAAATCAGATAGAGATTGCCAGAGGTCAAGGGTTAATACAAGTGTAGGAATGCTCCACTTGTCTACCAAAGAACTAACAAGTACCAGCAGGCATTATCAAATGCAAGATAAAAGAAAAGAATGTACCTTCCAAACTTTAGGGTAAGTCATGCCCCACTCCTCTTTGGAGGACTTTTTGCACTCTAGTGAATCTTGCATCAGAGAATAGTACAAAACATACAATACCCTAAATTTTGACTAGACCCAACTATATTTAATAATTCTACCAAATTGATGGATAAAAAAAAGCAAAAAAAGCAAAAAAAAGCAAAAAAATAAAAAAAAATAAAAAAATAAAAAAAAATAAAAAAGTAAAAAAATAAAAAAAAATAAAAAAGTAAAAAAATAAAAAAAAATAAAAAAGTAAAAAAATAAAAAAAAATAAAAAAGTAAAAAAAATAAAAAAATAAAAAAAATAAAAAAAATAAAAAAGTAAAAAAATAAAAAAAAATAAAAAAAATAAAAAAAAAAGTAAAAAAAATAAAAAAATAAAAAAGTAAAAAAATAAAAAAAATAAAAAGTAAAAAAATAAAAAAAATAAAAAAAATAAAAAAGCAAAAAAATAAAAAAAATAAAAAAGCAAAAAAATAAAAAAAATAAAAAAGTAAAAAAATAAAAAAAAATAAAAAAGTAAAAAAATAAAAAAAAATAAAAAAGTAAAAAAATAAAAAAAATAAAAAAAATAAAAAAGTAAAAAAATAAAAAAAAGCATAAAGATGAAAAAGGACACTTGTGTGTTGTGGTGTAATGATATCAGTTCAGAATGAGAAATCTGAGAGCCTTCTTCAAATCCCAGCCAAATTCATTTCATTCACTTACACACGAATACCATCTGGGACAGGTATGAATCCATCTGTTGTCTCTCCAGCTATGGGTTAAATAGCAGAACAGATTAGGTTCTACAGTCTTGGTTGGCAACTAGTCTACCACAGAAATTAATACCAACCTACTGTGGGAAAATCTACCTAGTTAGCCTTCATTTGTTTTTTTTCTATCTCATTTGCCCAGGGTCTATGATTATCGATTGTACAAAATGTTTGTACATTATTACTGTTGAGGAAACTCAAACAACCACTCAACAAATTCCATGTCAGACATTCTATGTTTTGAGTGCTTCCAGGATATAGGCGATTATGGCCCTCCACATTTTCCTGTCTCTTGTAGCTCTTAAGAGTTGTCATTGTTATTTCTTCCAAACCCTGTTATACCATTCATATTTACTCAAGCTTAAGTATGTTGTGCACTGCTTCCCTCTTGCCCTCAATGTGTGCTGAGAGTATTAGATTTTCCAAGCCCTCTTTCCTTATTATGCATCCTAGAAATTTCATCTGCCTTTTCCTGATGTTAAATGTAAGTTTTCCTTTTGTTCCCATTTTCTCGGAAACCTCGTATTTCTGTCGCTTTAAGTCTCTTTTTCATGTTCAAGTATACTGTCCATTCTTTAATGCCATACAGGAGGGTGGATGTCACGTGACAGTTACAATACCGAAATCAAGAAATTACATATTTTTTGCTGAGGTGTTGGTGTGCACAGGACAGACAAAAAGAGGGGGGCACGCCATTCATGTGATAGTCTTTGTAAAAAGTACAAGATTTAGCAGAATGTGTGTGAGCCTTATTTGATGGATTTATTCCTTCCAGATTTCAATGTTTTTTCATATTTTTCTTTTATTTTTAAGGAAATAAAAAGACAAAAAGAATAGCAAGATAGTCACTGCAAATTCAACTCTAAAATGATTCAATACTTCCAGATATCTGAAAGGCTAATCAAATTTCTTTTCCTAATACCAAACAGATTTTCTGACGGCAGAAAGTGAAAAAATAAAAAGGGAAGATTGATGGAATAGCAGTAAAGATATAAAGGGGGAAAAATCTTGTCTTCTAAAGCCCTATCCTAATGTAGTTTCGGGGGGGGAGAAAGGAGAGGGGGAGGGAAGGAGAGAGAAAGGAGAGGGGGAGGGAAGGAGAGAGAAAGGAGAGGGAGGGAAGGAGAGAGAGGGAGGGAGGGAGGGAAGGGAGAGAGGGAGGGAGGGAGGGAGGGAGGGAGGGAGGGAGGGAGGGAGGGAGGGAGGGAGGGAGGGAGGGAGGGAGGGAGGGAGGGAGGGAGGGAGGGAGGGAGAGGGAGGGAGGGAGGGAGGGAGAGGGAGGGAGGGAGGGAGAGAGGGAGGGAGAGGAGAGAGGGAGAGAGAGGGAGGGAGGGAGAGAGAGGGAGGGAGGGAGAGAGAGAGGGAGGGAGGGAGAGAGAGAGGGAGGGAGGGAGGGAGAGAGAGAGAGGGAGGGAGGGAGAGAGAGAGGAGAGGGAGAGGAGAGAGACATTAACTCATCACTCAACAGAACCAACTCGCCCACATTTGCTGACTGAAGAAATGCCAACCCAGTACATATGTGGTCATGACGGGTGGGGTACATTTAAAATTCACCACCACCTGCCAGCTAACTGCTGCATCTCCTACCCATGTCTCATGCACCAAAAGCAATAATTCCTGCCTCCTACTCCGAGTTAGAATTGGAAGGAGGAGGAAGCTGCAGGTGTTCTTGAAACTCTAAGCAAAGATGTGTGTGTGTGTCTGGGTGGGTGGAGGGGACACAGAATCTGTAAGAGGCCAAATGAAGGAAGAGCCAAGAGAAAGTGCAAGGTGTGTTTTTTTGCAGGGGAGTGGTCAGGGTAGTTATAGAATGGAAGAGATATAACAGGTACAGGTTGTCAGAGGTGCGACAGGTAAAGTAGGTGAGGGGGGATGCGAAGATTGCCACAAGTGCAAATATCTGCTGCCTCATCTCGGTTTATACAGTTCTGCAAGCCCCAACTCCACCCGTAAATACAAACTTTCAAACAGGAATTTTTTTTTTTTTTAATTTTCTTTTCCCATTTTAATGAGGGAGGAAAAAAAATAAAAATAAAAATGAAGAGGACTTGCCCTGCAGATTCTTCCTATCAACATTAACGTATTTGCTGTACCCCAACCACACAACAACCTGCCTTCTCGCAGGGTAGATGTTATTTAAAAAAAAAGAATAGAATATAAAAAGTATGGATTAGGAACACACTAATCCAAGATTTTCTTGCCTGATAGCTTCGTTAGTTCCAGACATGAATTTAAATCTTAACCAAGAGTTTAAGTACAAACAAATGTTTGAAGTAAATCACGTTCATTAATACATATCAACCCGTGGAAAATTGATCCAGTCTAGCCATCATAAATTTAACAATTTTCTATATACTTCATTACTTTAAACATTATTTAGGAGATACTTGTATTTGAAATAGTAAATTTTCTAAGCACTGCTTAGATGTGACACAATCCTGACAGTATGGGGCACCCAGTGAGGATTGAACTCACTACTCAGTTGCAATAGGTTCTAGCGAGACAAGCTTGCTGACCATTACGTCACATCAAGGTGACCCTTGCATTTGAAATAGACACCCTATTTTTATTATTTTAAACAGCATGTGTTACAATCAACTTTCACATTTGAGAAATATTAAACAATGTACTCTCTGGCAGGGATCAAACCTGAATTTCCCTTTGTAGGAGAAACCAAAAATTGATCTGGCATGCTTTACCATTTGGCTACAGAGAGTTTCATATTTTACCTCGGCTCTATTTATGCAGGGTGACATAAAAAAACAATAACGCAACCAGAAATATAATAAATCCTACAAATGTCCAGTTATTTTCAAGAAACTTGGTGGATTTACACTTCAGTCTTTCCCCAAAATTTGAGTCAAATTGGTCGCTTTGCATAAAAGTTAAGAAAAAAAAAAAAAAATCAGTGATCACATGATGGCGTGATCAGATGTGCAGCAGGCGGCTCTGTGGCAACTGGGCAAAGTTGAATAAATTTGCTAAATTTTTAAAATATCAGCGACCACCTGCCAACATGATCAGACACGGGTTGGATGAGTATCCGTAGTCAGCCAGAGAATTGAATGTTAGCTGAGCTCGGTTTTAGAATTTTTGCAAAAATTTCAAAAAATGAAATTCAAAAATGGAATAAAAGTATTTTCTTGTTATTTTCTTAACATTCTTAATGTATTAAAACCATTTTTGTTTGATTTTGTATGAATTAAAAAAAAAAAAAAAAAAAAAAAAACAAACAAACAAAAGTTGTTCCATGAATTAGGTTTATTGACTAGATCGATTGGAATGTCCGTTTGTGTCAGTTGGAGTCTCGAGGTCAGTAAGTTGATGCGAAATGGTTGTACACTTCATGCTTTTCACTAATGTGCGTGCCGTTTCTCTCTTTCTGTTTTTTTTCATCTTTTTTCTTTGCTTACCTGATCTCACAGTTGCTGTTAACTTTTGCTTACCGTTCATCATTTGTCTCGCTTCTACTGTCAACGCTGCAGCACACTAACGTCTGCCACTTGTCATCGTCACCTTTGTCATCCATCGTGTTTTGTGCACGCAGGCAAGGTGTCGTAGTTTGTTCGATTGATCTCTTGCTAAAAGGGCTCTGTAGCCAGTATTGGACGCAAACTTACAAATGCCACACAAAGTTATCAATTACTCGGACACATTCCTCTTTGGGGATTTCCCTGATTTTTTTGCTGTGGTTGCTGCCTTCAGTTCACTAATTGTTTGTGGATTGTTCTGGTACACATTATCCTTGAGATACCACCCACAAATAATTTTTTTTTGGTGGGGGTGAAGTCTGGTGAGTACAGTGCCCACTCAATGCCACAATTCCCATTGATTAGTCTCACCTGAAATAGCTCTCTCAGCCAGGCTAGAAAACCATTTGATGTGGACCCAGACTTGCTGGAAGCATTGTTCATCTTGATCTATCCTTCTGAATTATCCCAATGATTAAGTTTTATTGAAAAATTTGTAGGTTCCAATTTGGGGGAGGGGGGTCACCCTGTATATACTTAATTTTCTTACTGTAAAAAGAAATTATATCTTTCAAAAATCTACTGGAATTGGTAAATTTCAGATTAGACTTTATCCGAGAGTTGATATATTATATACAAGAAATTTGTGTGTGTGTGTGTGCATCTATGATTAAATTTAACAAATGAAAAAAGTCTCATTAAAAAGATCTTAAGTATTTTGCCATTTAAAACTTTGATCAACTCCAAAAGTGAACCAAAAAGAAATGTGTGCATGTATTTGTATATGTCTGCTTCAATGATGAATCATAGTACATTTTGCCTAAGCCAGTGTTTCGTGATTTAAAAAAAAAAAGAAAAAAAAGTGACTAAAACGCTGTTAATAGTTACTCTATCTTTTCTTAGTTCAAATCAAAAGTGAATATATTTTCCCAGCCTTTTTTTCTTTTTATTAAATTAAAAGTAAATCCTTATCTCATTTTCAGGAAGGCTTGAAAACAAGAAATTCATTTAGCCTTTTCCGAAACAAATCCAAGGCAATTCTTTATCTAATCCTTTAGAATTGATTGAAACGAAAAGATTTGTTTTTTTGTTCATCCATGTGTTTTCAGTGCCGACAACGTTTTTTTAAAATAAAATATGGGATACCAATAAAGACTTTAAAAAAAAAAAATTTGACAAATGGGGACATTTTGTTGGGATTCTATATCCTATTTTAAAAAAAAAAGGTTTTCTTTTTATTACTATCAACATTATAGATAAATGACTCACATGTTTCAGTAGACATGTTTTAGTAATAAAAAATATTGAAAAAACGCTTTTACATTTTGGGAACAAAAAACAGTCAGCTGATAGAGGCTTCAAAAAGTCACAATGAAAAATTAACTTTTTTTTTTTTTTTTTAAATAGAATAACTGAGACTTGCTTTGCTGTGATGGCTTGCCATAGCTTAATTGTAAAGAATGCTTAACTTGAAAGTGGTTTCCCCATGTTAAAAAAAAAAAGGACAGACTAGTTTGATTTATATTGACAGTTACACATTTAGTAAGAACTTCAATCTATGCCAACACACCTGAATTCCATGGTTTTAAAAACTGAAAAAAAAAATCTTGAACACATGTACCCCCCACTAAAACAAATGGTTATATGAAAAAAAAAAAAATCCATTAACTGCTTAAACCAGCCTGAAGATCAAAAGGCTGAAACTGCATTAGCTTGCTAAGTTTGATATACCTTTTTAAAATGACATTTATGAATATTGCTCTGCAGACTAGGCATTGAGCAATTTCTAAAATCTGATTTTGGGGTAAATTTTATCCTGTAGTTTATTTATACAAGGATTTTTCATACTTCTTAGTCTGTAATTCACTAACTTGAGTGGCTCTTGAGTATTGTGCAGGGGTGAAAATCATTATAAAAATGTACAGTGACGTTTAAAAATAAATAAATGTTCTAACATTGCATTTTAAACAAAGCTCTAAATTTAGGATTAGCATCTGTTCCAAGGGCTATAAATACAAGAGCGGATGATTTAGATTTATCGAAGAAATGACACTTAAGAGAAGGCAACTCTGGAATCAGTCAATTCAGATAAGTTTATGGAAAATATATGTGTATATATATATATATATATATATATATATAGGCAGAAATACAGAGACAGACATATCCGAATTTTGGGAATCTAGGATTTGTTATGTTCAGAGTATCCTCATTTTTGTTAACAACATTTCAGTGTGTGTGTGTGTGTGTGTGTGTGTGTGTGTGTGTGTGTGTGTGTGTGTGATTATATATATATATATATACTAGCAGTATAGCCCAGCATTGCTCAGGTGTAATGAAAGCTTTAAAACTAATCCATGGTTCTGGAGCTCAGACTTTTTGGATGTTGGCAAGAAAGACTAAAAAGCAATAGTGGTTTCCATTTAAAGCGAAAGCGTAGACTGAAAGAAAGATGAACAGATAATTTTGAAATTTGGTGAGAATCGGATAAAAATTGTGGATTTGTATAAAGGACATACAGATAAACAGACACACGCAAACATCTTGCCTTTTATATATATATATATATATAAATATATATATAAAATATCAATTTTCTGCACTATTGTAAGAACTGCAACCTTGAAACGTTTTGTATGTCTTTGTCTATGAGTGCATCAAATTTGATTAAAATCGGACCACTCCTTCAATAACCCGATTTTTTCGATTATCAATATTTATCGGCGGTACCTCAACACAAAACCTAGCTAAGAACACTCGCAGACGCTTTTAGTACAACTGTGTAAATTTTCAAGAAAATCAGTTCAGCCATTTTGGAGTCTATAGGCAACGGACCGACGGACACACAAAGTTCCATTTATAAGTAAGTTTAGATAGTGTATTGAGGCAGCAGATAATTTTCTAAAAACATACTGTTATATATAAGAGACCATGAATGTATTATAGCCATTCTAAACGTTGTATTTTGGCTTTAATTTCAGGTGAAAAAAAAAAAAAAAAAAAAAAAATTGTCTAACATTAGGATATTTTTATTTTTTTTTTTATTATTATGCTGGTTCTAAGCTCTCAGCTCATATGAGCCATCTTCAGAAATTTTCAAACTGCATCTGCTATAAAGTGACTGTTACCGTCGCATAGCAATGTTTTGTTGACACAAAACAATATCTTTGATGGTGGATGTCTTTATGTTAACACCCTACTCACTTCTCTGAAGATGGTTCATGTGAGCCGAAAGCTCAAAACCAGCATAATAAAAAAATATCCAAATATTGGAAAATTTTTGTCTTTATTTTCACCTGAAATTAAAGCCAAAATACAATGTTTAGAATGGCTCATGATTAACCATAATAGACATTCATTGTCTGTTATATTCAACAATATATGTTTATGTATGTATGTATATATATATTATATATATGTGTGTGTGTGCGCGCGCATGAGAAAAAGGTATATAATATTAGATAGGCTCACCTATCATTTTGTTCATTTTTTAAACAGGAGTAGAGGTTTATACCATGTTTCCTGTTAGGACTGAACTTCCAGTTTCTTCTGAAGTCTACTAATTCTATATGATTTATACTCGATATTTTATTTACTAATTCTTGATTTCTTTAAGTCAAGAATTAGCTATCTTTCCCTTATGCTAATACGATTGGGCCTTGAATTAGGTAACCATTAATAAAAAAAACTGAGAATAAATAAAAACAAAAGAAAAACTTAGTTTTGTTCATTTTTTTTTTTTACAGATGTACTCCTGAAATTTTACATATCTTCTATAAATACTTTCACGGCTTCTGCTCTGATGAACTTAGATCACTGGTGCCCCCTAGGTTCGAATTTGCACAAGATACTAGCTTAGCAAATAGATCCCACCCTTTTACAGTGAAACCGATAAAATGCAACCGCAACTTCTACTCCAACAGTTTCTATTCTCACACTTCCCGACTGTGGAATTCTTCTACATGACTGCTTCCCCGATGGCTACAATCTCCAGGAGTTTTAAATGTAAGGTCAACAGACACCTAACAAACTAACTCACTTCCATTCTTTCAAACACTCTTCCCTCACCCAACTATCTATCACCCCCCTACTAACATTTCCTATATCTAACCACTCTTTCTATTTACCTTCCCCTATGTAGCCCCAAGCGCAATAGTGGCAGTGGAATACCTTGCTTGGGGTGAAATGATTAAAAAAAAAAAAAAAAAAAAAAAAAAACTTATATATATATATATATATATATATATATTTGAATTCCTGGAATGTGGAATTATTTACATTGAACCTTTTTCTAATCCTTATCACCATTTCAATTTTTATTTGAAGTCTTCACTGGGTAATTTTCAATCAGTGCTTCAAATTCACGACTGAATTAAGGGCATTAACAAAAGAGATTATGCTAAAAACAAAAAAAAACGGTTTATTGTGTCAAACTTATTGAAAGACAAACTGCATATTTCAAAAGACAAACAATAAATCCTTCACATGTTTGGGGAGGGGCAGGCTATCTGTAGATATCCATCTATTTCTCTCCAAACCCCCCACCGGCCACCACAAGTTGCTGTACCGTGCTTATATGCAGTGCATGTCATCTCATTCTCATGTGCACACCTGAGGGTACAACCCAACCCACCTTACAAGAATCTAAAGACAGTTGTACACAACTCAGTTGCCGATGATACTTTAAACCTTGACTCTCGGTACGTCAACAAATCACTGTCAAAACGAAAGTGTTTTTTGCTCTTTTTTCCATGACCCAGGTCACCGACACATTAAAACTGGTAAGCATATTGGCTCCAACTGAACAGAAATTGCCGCACAAATGAATGACTAGTGCCAAGGAAGATACTAAGAAAATGAACCAATATACAGTCTTGTAAACTTAGGGAACTAAAGTTCATGGACTCCTTTTCTTATAACTTGACGTGGAGGTCCATGCCATAAAAAAATGAAAGCAAAATATTTACATCAATATGCCATCTAAAATGACGGCAACATATATTGATGTACCTACTGTTGAGTATCTTACATTAAGACATAAGAAAAAAATAGAAAAGTAAATAATCTGAATCCCTGAGCATAATAGGAGATAGATATTCTTCACTACTTGATGGTATAATTATTGCAAAAAATAAAATAAGGAACTGTTAAAGAGCGAACACTCAGCAAGAACTTTTATAAGTGATAGTAAAATTTAGTAACTGGTAGTAAAGAGAATGAACTGAGCTGACAATATTGCCTTTCTCTCTAGGAGGGAGAGAAAAAAAAAAAACTATATATATAGTACACTAAATCTAAAAATGAGGTAACACTGGCCACGGTTTCACACAACGGATCATCAGGGCTACTGTTAAGGTTTCGTCTTGGGTTTTTTTTTCTTTCAAACAAACACTTGACGCATTGTTCTTGTGCATGGTTTGTTTCTTTTATTCTTTCCCTTTATTTAACCTACGAGGTAGTCCTCGTTGGGTTATTGACGATTTAAGTTACTGATAGGTTAGCATTGGTTTTTCGGACATTTAGTCTATAATAATTAGTGCTGCTTTATTGTAATTATATATATATATATATATATATATATATATAATCTAATAAAGGAAGTATATATTGATAAAATCCCAAAAACCAGATACGACTAATATTAATTTTATCAATATTAAAAATGATCCACGTGATTCAATAGAAATCACCCTAGCGTAATCTAAAAATCTTATTGAGTCATGAATCTATGTAATCCCCTGCCCTGGGTTTTTTTTTTTTTAAGCTTTCTGTGTACAGATATGGTTTTAGCTCCTTCCGGAATGTGAATTTTTGTACCAAAATTTGAATTAAAAATTTTGTTTTTGATTGTTGCTGATGAAGCAAGAATTTTCTTGCTGAAATAGCTATTCAACAGAATGTAAATTTTGAAATTTTATAAATATATATATATATATATATATATATATATATATATATATATATATATATATATACACACACAAATCCTGACTTAGCAGTCCACCATCAGTCACTTCCTCATCAATGTGATGTGGCTCCTGTGTCTTTTTTACAAGTATTTTCATGGCAACTGATCTGACAAGCTTCTCCTCAATCCGTACCTAGACCACATGCTACTGGGTTGGAACTTTGGTCCTACCCTTTTACCATCGGACTAGTCAAATGTAACCACCTCTTTTACTTTAACAGTTTCTTTACTTGCACTTTCCATCTGTAGAATTCATGTCTGTTTGCATGCTACCATGATAACTGCTTATTCTTCTATGTGCCATGTTCCTTCAGAACGTAGGCGATCATGGCTTTCTACATCTTCCTATCCCTGGTAGCTCTTTGCACATTTTCTCCTGGTACTCCACCCAAACCCTGCTCTGCCATTCACCTGCTCAAGCCCTTCAAATGTTATCCATGGCTTTTCTCTATCTCTCTTTCCCCTCTATCTGTCCTATGAGTATCAGATTCTCCAAGCATTCCTTCCTCATTACATGTCCCAAGAATTTCAGCTGTCTCTTCCTGATGCTCAGTATTAATTTTCTTTTCATTTCTATCCTTTCTAAAACTTCATAATTGCTCACATTCTTGATCAATGATATTCGAAGCATCCTTCTGTAGAACCACATTTCAGTTGCTTAAAGTTTTCCTTCATTTTTGATGATATTGGCCAGTATTCATTGCCATATTGAAGGACAGACATCACATCACAATCCAGAACTCTTTGTTTCTAGCAAAATTTTCTTGTCTCATAATACTTTGCTCAGCTTCTGGAATGCTTCCTTGGTCATTCCAATCAGCCTTCGGTTCTCAATCTCCAAAAGTTTAACACCAACGTCAATTGCCATCTTGTAGCTACCTGATTCCCAACCATCTCTTTGCATTGACATCCCTGTATCTTTATTATTGTCTCACTGTAACCCCCCTGCACACCAGTGGCATTTCTGCCTTGCTTGGAGTGAAATGATTATATATATATATATATATATTTTTATAATCATATCGCCCCAAGTAAGGCAGTTTACTGCCACTGGTGCGCAGGGGGGGGTATATAGAAGGAAAGTTATGAGAAAAAAGGACATGTTATAGGGGCTGTCAGCAAGTGGGTAAGAGAAGGATGAGAATACTGATGAAAGTGGAGTGGATGGAGAAAGGAGCATGAGAGAGAGAATACAGGTTAGTGAGATAGAAGATGACTATTGATTTTACATTTAAATTTTTGGAGATTATAGCTGTCGGGGAAGCAAGTAAATGGAAGGGAATTCTACAGGCGGGAAGTGCGAGAAAAAAAAATAAAGAAGTTGATGAAGTAGAAATTGCATTTACATTTTATTGGTTTTACAGTAAAAGTGTGGACCTAGTTGCTAATCTTGTGGCTCGAGTAAATTTATCAGTAAGGGGCACCAGTGAGCTAAGTTCACCAGAGCAGAAGCCATAAAAGTATTTGTAGAAGAGACACAGGGAAGCCACACACATATGGTCTTTACTATGATAAAGAGGATTTCAAGTTATTTTAGCCTGATTATAGGCCTGCTTTGAGTATATCTGACAAACCCAAGTTATGCTTCTTCCATAAGTTGCTTTGGTGGTAGAGAATTAATGCAAATGCTTTATTATAATATGAAACCAGTGGGAAGGGGGGGATAAGTTATGTTAGAAAACACTGTAGTAACTTTCAAAACTATGAATAAATCTCTTATTTTTTAATTTATTTTTTGTAAATGAACATTTAATTTTGTTAACATTCTCCCACTCAGCAATTTTTCTCAGAAAATGAAACCAATATAAATTTCAGAACAGACTTCATCAGCTGATACTCAAGAACTGATTCAGTCAGTTAAGTGCCATACATGATACACACTTGGCCGATCATGTCTCGAAAGCGACATGACTGACTGGGCAGAAGATTATCCCGCAGTAGGTTGCCATTGCTTTCTGCGGTAGACTGGTTGCCGACCAAGGCTATAGAACCCAATCTGTTCTATTATTTAACCCGTAGTTGGAGGGAAGAGACGGATTAATACGTTTTCCAAGGGTATTTGCACATAAGTGAATGCAATGAATTCAACTGGAATTCGAACTCGGTTCTCTGATTTCTCGTTCCGAGCAGATATCCACTGCGCCACAACGCACATCGCAAGAACTGATTAGTTCTCTCAAAATACAAAGTTGGAACAATGTATTTTTCACTTTCCTTTTCATCCCAGAAGTGATACAGTATAACCCGAATATAAGAGAGACCCTGATATAAGAGAAATTTTCAATAACATTATATATGAATCCATACAGAAAAAACAAAAAAAAAACAGAAAAAAAAAAAATTTTTACATTGCTGCTCTTTTGCAGTTTGCTCCAACCGAGCCTGGAAAATGGCATGGACGTAAATGAAAATACAAAACCTGGAGCGTAGCCCTCAGACACAGTGGGCTGTCAATACTGAATACATTCTGGCAACTCCTACCCCCAAAGGCAATGGATGCATTCCTTTGGATCTCTTCTGTATGACGTGGCGGGGTAGTAGGCAGGGAAGGAAGTACACTGGACAGTGCACAGCCTCTATATACCATTGTTCGGGCCAGCATCCTGCAGAGGTCACTCCCAGTCTAACCACAAAAGGATTGAATTTTCATCAAAGAGAGTGTGCCTTTATCGGAGATAAACTGATGTCTAATAATATATATTATCTATTTTTAAACGAGTTATTTCGCTACCCAGGTTTCTACCATGAGTGGTGTCTTCAGGCCTGAAGACACCACTCATGGTAGAAACCTGGGTAGCGAAATAACTCGTTTAAAAATGGATAATATTCTAAAGTTCTACAATTGTATCAAACACTTAAATACAAATGTGTACTGGTCTAACCCTATTATGACAAAAACTAAGTATTAAATAATCGATTATATATATATATATATATATATATATATATATATAAAGAAAAAATTAAGGCAGACATGTTATTTCATGGTAAATCGGAAGTATAAGCCTATTTCAGGAAAACCATCAGCAGCTTCCGTCTTTATTGTACAGACGATGTTTCTGTACAAAGATTCTTCTGCACAATAAGGATGGAAGCTGATGATGGTTCAGCTGAAATAGCCCCATACTTCCGATTTACCATGAAATAACTTGTCTGCCTTAATTTTTTCCTTATATTTGCTCTAAATGCATAGATATATATATATATATATATATATATATATATTTAGAGCTCTCTAAGAGAGTTATCCTACCACTGTATGTACAGGATACTCCTTTGGATTCTTCTCTATCTACACCGCATGCTGAGATATATATATAGATATTTCACACCAAGCAAGGTGGGAGTGCCATTAGTGCACGGGGGTTATAGTGACTGGATACAAGAAGTGTCGAAGAAAGGATAAAAAGATGGACGGAAACCAAGTAGATGAAAATGGCAGTTGACATTGCATTTAAACTTTTGGAGATTGTAGCTATTAGGGAAGAAAGTAAACAAAAGAATTCCACAAGTAAGGAGTGTGAGAAAGAAATTGTTAGAATAGGAGAGGTAGTTACATTTAACTATTTTAATAGCAAAATAGTGGGACCTAGGTGCCAATCTAGCAGCATGCATAAATTCCTATGGTCAGGACACCAGGAAAAAACACTTGTCAGAGCAGCTGCCATGAAAATATTTGTTGAAATGACAAGGGGGGGGGGCACACTAAGTCAGGGAGAAAGTGACTGAAATTGAGATCCCAAGTCAGAATTGATTACATTGCAGATTCTTCTTTGGAATTTGCTGAAAACCTTGAAGTGATGAGCAGGAGCACCAGACCAGATATGGCAACAGTATTCAATGCACTGACGAATGGTAGATTTATAAATGTGCAAGATGGACTGAAACAACAGGTCACTAAATCAAAAAATAAAAACATGAAAAAATTTAAATATTTTCTACTTAAACGGAGCTCACAAATCTAATCCACTTTGTTAGTTAATAGAAAAAAAGCGTCCTGGGGGAGCAGATAATGGAGAAAATATGAGGTTTCCTTATCAACAAAACATTAATTCATCCCAGCTGTTATCGAAAGGTCCAACAATCTATGTGCCAATAGCAGGCCATGTCCTGCAGAAACACATTAAACCATTAAGAAAAAAAAAATTATCATGAAACATGATAATTTTATTTCTTTGTCTTCAGCTACATTTTTTTTTTTTTCCTTTTTTACTATCGTTGAACTTAGGCATTCATGCAATGTCAAATTCTTTTACCAGATTTTCTTGTAAAGTCAGTTCTATTTCATACAGCTTCCTCCATTCGATCTGTCAATCAGATTATATATATATATATATATATATATATATATATATATTTTTTTTTTTTTTTTTCAGAAGGCCATAGCATATAACAGTTGAAATATCAAAAACATGGCAATAAAGATGAGGACAACAGCAATGTTTTTTTTATATAGTCATCCACATACAAGCTTGTTTCGCTATATCACAGCTCATCTGTGTGGCTAGACACATCAACTTGCTTCTGGCCAGAATCAAAACTGGACCGATTTGGTATCTATCTCCAAAGAAAGTAAATGATTTATGTATATATATATATATATATATATCTCCAAATAAATAATAATATATAAATATATCATACATTATATATAAATATATGTGTGTGTGTGTGTGTGTGTGTGTGAGAGACAAGGTTACTGAGTGTAAAAGAACATGCAAAAAACTACTGTTAAGGAGTCAGTCAGTTAAGTGCCATATATGATACACATTTGGTCGATCATGTCTTGAAAGATACATAACTAACTAGGCAGAAAATTACCTGCAGTAGGTTGCCATTACTTTCTGTGATAGACTGCTTAGCAGCCAAAGCTATAAAACCCAATCTGTCCTGTTATTTAGCCCATAACTGGAGGGAAGAGAGATTAATACCTTTCCCAAGAATATTTGTGCATAAGTGAATGCAAGGAATTTAACTGGAATTCGAAATCGACACCCCAATCTCTCATTCCGAATCGATATCCATTGCACCACAACACACACCAACAACATAGTAGAGTACTTAAATTCACAGAATCTAGGAACTATAGAGGAAAGTTCAAAGAATTAGCATAAAATTACTCATAGAAAAGGAAGACTACATTATGGTGATGAGAAAGTGAATGAAACTGAGATACCATGTCAAGACCCATAACACTGCAGATTCTTTATATATATTTGCAGGAAAACCAAACTAGATGTGGAATCAATATTCAAAGAAAGACAGAGGGTACACATAAATTTGCATGATAAATTATGGCAATAAAATTTATTTAGTATGAGGCAGCAAACTAAATAATATTATATATATATATATATATATATATATATATATATATATATATAGTATAACCCTGATATAAGAGAAACTCGAGTATAAGAGATTTTGTCTGGTTTCAATTATGGCCTGTGGTAATGTATATAAAATAAACCAAACCCGGATATAAGAGCACTTTTATCAGGCCCTGGCAACTCTCTTATATCCGGGTTATACTGTATATGTATTTTGATATGAGGAACTTGACCCTGAAGTTTGAAGCATTTTTGATACACCCCACACACACACGCATATATATATATATATATATATATATTACACACACACACTTTTAAAGAATTTTTTTTTTTTTTAAATGGTGACAAATTATCACTTCCTTTGAAACTAAACGTAATAAGTAAAATAATAAAAAATGTAATTCTTTAAACCAGAGATAGAGAATAAAAAAAAACTAAAAGAAAGTAGTGGCAGTGAATTAATAAGACGCCCATGCATAAAGTTTTAAAATATTCAAACTGCGCATTTTATATGTGTGTGTATATATGTATGCACACACAATGCCAACAAAAACAAAAAAAAAACAAACAAATGTCTAACTACGCATTATTAATACTAACCTTTTCAGAAAAGAATAAAGACTGAAAGAAATGAAAATTTGACAGGTGCACTTGCTTGTAAAAATGATATCAACATAATGCATGATCTGGCACAAGGCTAGAAATGTCGAGCACCCTATCAAAATTGCAACTGGTCTACGTGACTGGCTTTCTAAGATTACTCCACAGCGAGGTATATTCTAAAATGCGCATTTACTAAACGTTGCTGAGGAAGGGCAATATATCCTGTTTTTCCAACACAAGCATCCAGAGAATAAGCTTTTTTCTTTTACGTTTTTTTTTTTTTAATGAAATGCACAAAATGTTAAATAAATACTAAAACCACTAATTGCAAAATGCTGCAATGTGTTACACAACACATTGTTTTTTATTATTATTTTTTTTTTTTTTTTTTTTAAATAAAAATTGAAAACTTTCACTTTCATTCAAACAGAAAAAATCTCTGACTATTCATTTCATGCAACAAAAAAAAGCTATCTTCAATACGCCTGAACTTCAGGACAATTTTTACAGGTTAGTTTGAGGCCTAAGTAATTACCAGTTTTTTTTTTTACTAAATTTATTCTTTAAAAAATAAAGCACAATTACTTTCTGTTCAGTTATGTAATCATTATTTATACTAAAGAAAGAATTTACCATAAAAACGTTTTGGAATTGAATTTACTAATACATTAGGAATGATTTTCTATAAAATACATTGCAAATTATTTTACTCTAAATATTGGGATGAGTCATAAATAATAACCATCTTTGTTTATCAATTTTGTTAATGAAAAAATAATATTCTATTTGATTGTATATTCACTATTATTTGCAATGAGTTGTTGCCACTTATCAAAAAGTTCATTGATACATTTTGAGCACAATTTGAAAGCATTTAATGTGAATAAGTGTTTGAATGTTTAATGTTTTCATTGGAAAAACTTTTCCCCATCAAAGCATGTTAAGACAATAAAAAATAAAAAGTAATGGCTGGTTCAAGGTCAGATGAACAGGAGAGCCAGAATGAACAACTGTTTTCTTCCCTCCCTCCCTATTATTCTTGCTGCCTACAGTCTGATACTATAATGGAGAACATCAGTCTCCTTTTGGCCACTGCAGAAAACTTTTTAACCAAGATTTTATGGCCATGTTGCAGCTGATGGACATTAAATGTACATTTTAGTGTTTTATTGAATTCTAGATACAATATAACACAGCATAGGTTGTTTGGGGGTGACTTTTTCTTTTAAGTTTACAAAAGTGATCATGGAAAAATTAAATTTTTTCTAATAGTTTTAAAATCTGATTCATAAAGTTAACAAAAACGAAAGAAATGAGATTTCTGAAAAAGAAAAATTGTAGGAAGAGTTAAATTTTTCTAAAACTCAAGCCATAAAAAAATAGCTGGAAAGATTTTGCTGGAATATCAGGATTAGACTGGAGGAAATGTACCTGGTAACTCCCCACCCTGAGAGAAATATAACAATTTTTGACTGAGAAAGCTCTCTTCCTGGTGCTAATTCTTATACTCTACCCAACCCTATTTAAAAAAAATTAAAAAAAAAAGAGAAAAGTTCTTTGAATTGGTCTATTTGGACCCATAAAGCTGTGATGAAAAACTGGTCCACACAAGAGGCTCTATAGGGGCTGTCAATAGGTGTTGGCTTTCAACTAAAGTGTCTCCCTTCAAAGAGGAAATCATTCACTTTTAAACTCTGTTAAGTTAATTCTTTATGCTAACAAAGCCAAGGCTTCATTTTAAAGACATTTTGGAAGATAGGCACTTTCCCTTAAGGATAAAGTAGATGAAGAAAAGGGATGAAAAAGATGAAGAAAAAGGAAAAAGATAAAAGAAAAAGATGAAAGAAAAAGAAAAAGAAAAAACTGATTTCTGTACAGACATTAAAAGATTTGAGACTACTACTTAACTATCATGTACTGTGTCCCTTCAGGACATAGGTGATCATGGCCCTCTACATCTTCCTGTTCCTTGTAGCACTTAATACATTGTTTTATTATTTCTTTTCAACCCTACTCTGCCATCTATTTGCTTAAGGCCATCAAGTATGACATGCACTATTTATCTGTCTCTCATCCCTCTATCTGCCCCATGAGTATCAAATTCTCCAATCTTTCTTTCCTCATTACATACACCAGAAACTTCAACTGTCTCTTCCTGATGCTAAGTATAAGTTTCCTTTTCATTTCCATCCTCTCCAAGACCTCGTCATTGCTTACGTTTGGTTTATCATGTTCTCAGCATCCTTCTGTACAACTACATTTTTGTTACTTCGAGTTTTTCCATCTTTGTGCAGATTGTGAGTTTGTTATATAACAGCAAATGCCATATAATCAAATACAATAAATAAAGCAAAGGGTAGAGGTACAGTTTATCCCCTACCCACCAAATTATGAAAATTTCAGGCTTTATTTCAATGATCAAGGGCTAATCTCCATTTATCATTTATTTCGAGAGACAAAAGTTGGGGTGGGTCATTGTGGCTGCTGTGTCCTCAAAGTAGAAAATACAATGTGTGTGCAAGCATATTACTGGGAGTGAAAGACAAACGCAATTCTTAGCAGGAAACAAGAAATAAACCTCTCCTCCTGGAGAGGAGAGTGAACTGGGCGATAGTCAAAACTATCTACTCCCAATTAAATTTTACATCTGTCGCACACTGTGTTAAAATTAACTTGAATCTGCCAACAATTAAAAATACTGTTGGTAAATGATATCTTTATTTCATTTTAAAATGTAGGAAAAAATAACAGTTAAAAGCAAAAATAAACTCATATACAAACTGTGTAAAGCTATTTTTTTTTTTAAATTAAATAGATTCATTTTTAGCCAAGTTTTTTCCTATTATTTGAAGTATCTAAACTTCTGTAATTTGAAAGATTTGAATTTTATGCATCTAACAAATATCCTATTGGGGTGTGCATACACTAAAGATTTTTTACTAAAAGATCCTGTTAAGCTTTTTTTTTCCTTTTTTTTTTTTTTTTTTTTTAATTTGATCAGAATTTATTGAAAATATTTTATTCAGCCTCAATAATAATTTGTGTTTAAAAAGATGGTCAAAGTATAATAAAAAAGGTCAGATACATTTAGCGAAATTACAAGCGTAATCTAATCTAAGAAGCCTTGTCACAGACATGATATCTGATAAGCCAATCTGAGTTTAGTAGATACAGGAGGACTTTGACATAAAAAAAAAATAAAATAAAATAAAATAAGAAAAAAGGTTAAAAAAATTAAAGTTATATATATATATATATATATATATATATATATATACACACACTGGTTTTTGTGCATGCATTTAATACTTTACAATACACAGGTACTGTATTCTGAACCTTAAAATAGATGCATAAATCTAATATTGTAAAATATATTTTGTAAATATTGTACATAATATTTTACTAAAATTTATACAGAGTACGTGGCAATGCATAAGTGTGCAAATTCTGGTGCAGATGTTAAAAACATATGCGCAGTTTCAGGCTTGCTATGTTTACATGTGCAGTTGCTGCACTAGTGTTGGCAAGGCAAACTGCATATGCGCAGTTTTAATTCATACCCCCTCACAGCTCAGGATGCAAGTAGGAACCGAATGTACACAACAAATTCTGAGATCATGCTGTTAGGACAACCCGCATGTCAAGTTCTGCTATGACAGATAAAAAAACATGATAAAAACAACCAAGACTAGGATGCTTCAGATACAAAATTTGGGAAATAAATCAAGAATAACTGTTACTTATATTTTTTTTTTCTATTAATGTGAGTAAATGGTTATGTACAGGGTGTCCGTAAAGTTTGTGTGCACTTTAAAAAATTTATAACTTTATTTGTATTTGCGATAAAAATAATTTGTAAAAAGGATTAGAAAGAAGTAAATCTATGTTTTTTAAGGTTTCATTGAAATTTTATTTATGTTTCCACATGTCCTCCATCATTAGCAATACAAAGGGTAATACAATTTTGCAGTTCATGGGAAACATTTACAAACTGATTTACAGTAATGCCTTAAAATCACATTAGTTATTTTAGCTTTCAAATCTTCTAACATACTAGGTTTGGTTGCATACACAATTCTTTTCACATGTCCCCATAAAAAAATCTAATGGAGTCAAATCTGGCAAACATGGAGGCCAATAAAATGGCCCACCCCTTCCAATTGATCTGTTAGCGAATTCCTGATTTAGAAACTGTAACACACAAAACAAAGGGACAAGGATCTCCATCTTGTTGAAACACTGTATTATCTTTCAAATTTAATTGTTTAAGCTGATTTTTTACAGATTATTTCTATCACAAATACAAATACAGTTATAAATTTTTTAAAGTGCACATGGACTTTATGGACACCCTGTATTTCTTAACTTTTTTTTTTTTTTTTTAATTGTATCACCCCGAGCAAGGCGGTAATGTCACTGAAGCGCAAGGGGGTACGTAGGAAGGAAAAGATCGGAAAAGAGAAAACCGGAAACCACATCCTAAACAAGGAACAAGGGATGAGCCTCTTCACCTGTTCAATAGACGTGGGTGGAGTGTGAACCAGGCGATAGTTTAGTCTATCTACTCCAATTAAATCTCAGCCGTATGAATATTTCTGTAAATAATTTAAAAACTACTTTATGGTAACTGGATTTTTAGTAATAATGTGGGTCTGAAGAAGAACAAAAAATTAAAAAAAATAAAAAAATAAAAAAAAATAAAATTTTTACTGCGGTTGCCATAAATTCTCAACCATTTGGCTGGGATCAAAGTGTAGTATCTGTCTGCAGATGAGCAGACCTGAATAGGTTAAAGCCATTCTGAGAAAAAAAAAAGCAAAAAAAAAAAAAAATTCAGAATTAAGCTTTCCCCCTTGTCAAAGGAATACAGGTGAAATATGAATGTTTTTACCCTCCAGCTTCAGGTTAAATAGTAGAGCAGACTAGGTTCTCTAGCCATGGCTGTGAACAGTCTAGGAGAAAGACAACTCTTGATTCAAAACTGTATTTTGCCCCAGTGAAGCACATTCTATACAATCACGGAAAAGATCTGTGTACTGACCTGTTTCAATGTTGCTGTAAGCAAGAAAATTTTCAATGATATTTGTAGTAAATACAAAGTAGCAACAAAAATCTACAGATGGATGCTGAGAATGACAGGTGAGAAATAAGGAAGTATTAAAGAAAAAGAAAAACAATAAAGAAATTCATGCTAAAATTCCTGAGCCGTTAAAATTTCATAGAAATATTCAGGCCAGTAGATACATATAAATACATAGAAATAAATTGTGTCAGTTATTAATCCATTTTGTAAATCTCCAGAATTTTCCATTGTGTGTGTGTGTGTGTGTGTGTATATATATATATATATATATATATATAGATAGATATATATTATATAAAAAACACACACAAAGAAAAACTTAAACCATATAAATAACCCTAATCTACACAACAAAAAAGTGATTTAATGATCACATGCTTCCATAGAAAAAAAAATACTTAAATTCTTAGACTCCGATTGATAGATTCCTCAATACATTTGCCTCTTTCTTTTTTCTTCACCTTATTTCTCCCTCCTCTTTCCCCTTCAAATATTGCTATTAATAATTATGAATTACGCCCCTTTGATTTCATCTCTCTGCATCTTTATATTTTTTTATTTTTTACCTACATGTAATCCTAGAATATTTAAATTTTTAATCTTGATATTAAAAAAGTAGAACTTAACTTTATAAAGATTAACTCCCATGAACACCGAGTGAACTTAAATTCAAATCTGTTAAACTATCAGTTTGAAAAATACACCCGATGATTGCGTAACACATGAAACAGAGTCATGCCATCAACATAGGACAGTGTGTGTGTGTGTATAAGATATTCAAAAAGTTCTGCAGATATCTGCATGGGTAGTCAAAAGAAAAAGCATTTATGTTTATCAATATCAGAGAAAGTCAAACTGATGAAGAAACTAAACAGGGGTGAAAGCGTGAAACATCTGAGATGTTTGGCATTGGAACAACCACCGGATATGGCCTATGGAAACAGAGAGGAACTGTTGAAGTTTTAGGCTGAAAATGATGAACAGAATGTAATTAAAAAAATAAAAATAAAAAATAAAAATGAAAAACAATGCAAAGAACAAAAAAAAAATAATAAATAAATAAATAATGATCATCACAATCATGTATTGACTGATTAGATTCGTTAGTGTCGGAGTGAACATATATCATTTATATAAACCTATCTTCAGGAGATAGAAGCTGTATTATGAAATAAAGGGATATCGTGTTTATGCTTAGGTCCCTTCCCAAGATGCCTCCATTTTATAGGTGCTGTATACAAATAGCCTTTCAGTCCCAAGATTTTTAGATAAAGGATTCTTAGCTTGTAGTTATAAGAAGTACCGAGTTCAAATCCCAGTTGAATTCCTTGCATTCACTTATGCACAAATACTCTTGGGAAAGGTATTAATCCATCTCTTCCTCCCAGTTATGGGTTAAATAACAGGACAGATAGCCTTGTTCGGCAACCAGTCTACAGCAGAAAGCAATGACAACCTACTGCAGGATAATCATCTGCTTAGTCAGTCATGTCTCTTTCAAGACATGACCGCCCAAGCATTTATCATGTATGGCACTTAACTGACTAAGTTACAGGAAAAAGTGTGTGAGACTTTTCTACATTGCAAGAAGAATCCATGATACAGATTTGCAGATCGGACTGCAGATTCTTTTGAGGGTGAAGGCATGTTCCTTCTGGATTTGTAGAAATTATATTTATTCAATGTTGAATAGAATTTGAATATTCAGGAAATATTGAACATAAACAAAACAAATGTAGAGCCTTTTCTATATTTCTTTTTTAAGACAACAGAATCACATATAGCATTAAGGTTTTTCAATGAATAAACTACAAAGAAAAAATGAAACTTGAATATTTAAAGAAACTTTTTAGGGACACAAGTAAAGTTTCCAAATAAACTACATTCATCCCCATATAGTTAACGTATAAGCTATGTATTCGAATATCAAGTTATTATGGGACAGACATAGGCACCAATTGTAACTACTCATCTGCAAATGCAGTTTGTAAAATCATGTGTTCATCCTCAAAATACTTCGTCTTGCATCAGGCAAAACTTGAATTCATCATATGAGAAAAAACATGCACACAGACAATATTTTTCATTTACAAATTGTATGCATGCATATATGTGTGTGTGTGTGTGTGTGTGTGTGTATTTAGGCAGCAAATTCTCTTTTAGGCATGTCTGATTGAATTTAATCAGACATGTATATATGATAAAATATATGCAGTTTTAAGGTGTGCTATATTTTTGTTTGAAGTGGTCAATATTGGGGCTGGGTATAGAGCATACCTAAATATGTAAGTAGGCACAGATCAACATCCAGTGGCAACAAGCTGGTCTCATACTTAAACACAATCTTTAGGCCATAAAAATTGCATTTATACATGAAAGTCTAACCACTGGGTGCTGAAATACATACATACATACAGAAATACACACACACACACACACAGAGTCACAAGATTAGCAACTAGGTCTCACCCTTTTACTGTGAAACCAATAAAATGTAAACACAATTTTTACTCCAGCAGCTTCTCTCACACTTCCCGCCTGTGGAATTCCCTGACAGCTACAATCTCCAAGAATTTAAAGGTAAAGTCAGTAGTCATCTCCTATCTCACTAACCTGCATCCTCTCTCTCATGCTCCTTTCTTCGTCCACTCATCAGTATTCTCATCTTTCTCTTACCCACTTCCTGACATCCCCTATAACCTGTCACTCTTTCTCATAACTTTCCTCCTATGTAACCCCCTGCAAAACAGTGGCAGTAAAATGTCTTGCTTGGGACTATATGATTATAAAAAAAAAAAATTAAAAAATTAAATATATATATATATATATATACACACACACAAGGTAACAAAAAAGTCTCAAGCTGAGATATTTTCAGTATTTGACAGCAATGTGTATGTATGTATACATGAAGAATGATTTTAGATTTGTATACAACAGCAGATGCTTATGTGTGCAAAAAAGTGAACTTATTTGATCATGGAATGTGCCTCAACACTGCATATGCATTTTTAACTGCACATATAATGAAGCACGTGAGTGGAAGGGGTAGAAGGAGGCTGGCTGATCATGCCCTCCTACCCCCCCGCAATCAAGTCCAGCAAACGGCCACATCCAGCCTTTTCTGGGTAAATTACTGAGGATTTAAGACTCGACAATCATCTCCACTGTGTCAGATGGAAGCGGGGGGTCAAAAAATAACAGCATCTGTTCACAACGATTTGCAGAGCGAGAAAGAGGGGAGCAGCACAGAATAAAATGCTGAGGATAGATGAAGAAAAATCGGAAACGACAAAAACGCAGCACAGTATGCATGTCAGTTTACACATTACTAAATTCGAAAACAGATGCATATGGACACACTACCTCAAAAAAGGTACGAAAGAAACTTTGACATTATTATACATTCATAGTTGTCGGCAGAAAGATTGGTGGATCTGTGGAAGTTTCTCAATCTTTTCATCCCATTGCCAGCTTTTTACAAGTCTCACCAGACAGATATTTCTTGAAAGAAACCTACCATGAAATAAAACTCATATTCTACCAATATTTTTCTGTGAGAAATTATTAATATATATATATATATATATATATATGTCTTCCCTATATATACATACACTACAGTTCAAAAGTTTGTAGCAACCCCTAGTAGTTTTTGTTTTTAAATTGGTCCAACAAGTAGTGTTTTCTTATTTTAATTTTAAGAGAAAATTATTATACATGTTTAAAAATATGAGATTTGATCTTTTACTATAAATTAAACAATGAAGAAAAAAAAAAAAAAGAATTTTACAATTAAATTTTGTTCTCATCAAAATATTGTTTTTTTTTTTAGCCTTGATTACTGCAGCACAAATTTTTGGCATTCATTGCAAAAATTTCTCAAAATTTTCAAAATTCCCTTCCTATTTTTCAGACTAAGCTTTGTTTTATTTTTTTTTTTTCCCCCCACTTCTGACCAGTTCATTCCATGCAAATTCTAGGAGTGACTTAAAACTTTTGAACTGTTGTGTGTGTATTTTATATATATATATATATATATGATATCTAAACTTATTTATAAATGTGTTTGTGTGTGTGTCCGTGTTACCTTTAGACTCTGAAACTGCTGAAACAGTTTTCTTGAAAATTTACACAGTTGTACTATAAGCATCTGCAAGTGTTCTTAGCTAAGTTTTGTGTCAAGGCACCTCCCCCCCCCCCCCGATAAATATCGAAAATCAATAATCGAAAAAAATCGGGTTATAGAAGGAGTGGTCCGATTTTAATCACATTTGATACACTTATAGACAAAGACATAAGAAACAATATTCAGAAGTTTCAAGGTTGCAGTTCTTACAATAGTGCAGAAAATTGATGATATATACCGAGTCTGATCAAAATCAGATTTTCAGCCCTTTTATTTTAGTTTTTGCTTCGGGTTTGGCTCTAAGTAGGTATAATTGTAGTTCTTAGTCTCAGCCATGATACCATTTACTCAGAACTTATTTAGCCTTCAAAATTTAGTTTATGACGAAAAAAAATTTATTTGATATCAATACCAGGAAATCAAAATTTAACTTACATCCATTCATTTTTCTTTCAGTCTACGGTTTCACTTTAACTGGAAACAACTCTTGCTTTTTAGTCTTTCGTGCCAACGTCCAAAGAGTCTGAGCTCCAGGACCATAGATTAGTTTTAAAGCTATCATTACACCCGAGCAACTCCAGACTATACTGCTAGTTATATATATATATATATATATATGTGTGTGTGTGTGTGTGTGTGTGTGTGTGTGTGTGTGTGTGCGTGCATACCTACAGTGTAATCATTCTTAATTATACATCATTTGTCAAAAAATATGGAAAAATAAAAATCAAGTCATTTTATTCTAGTTTATGTCAGTCCGAACTGAAGTCGCAATATTGCTAGAAAAGTGTTAAAAGCACATAAAATCATGTTACTGTACAACAAATAAGAATAAAAGTATATAAAATCATATTAAAATACGCACATTTAAAGTAAAAGTTAATATAATCATCATAAACCCTAGAGTACAAAATATGAAAACATCTGTAATCCTTGAAGAAAAAGCACACAGTTCAAGAAATTCTCACCCAGTTTCTTATGAAAAAAGCGTATGGTACAACAACAACAGCCAGAATCAGCTGTTGATACTGATGATCCACAGCCATCTACGTCCGATGTAAATAAACAAATTGAACATAAATATTAGTAGATTTAACATCAATTAGTTTATTTTCTACTATTGCGAAATAATTTTAATAACTGTATTTCTTATTTAATCTTACAAAATCATTTTATGTCTAAGAGTAAACCACATTCCCAAATAAAGAGTCTGCAATGTACTGTAAAGATCAGCACATTATAAACATCTACAAATATGTACAGACATGTATGTGTAAATTTAGATTACTTTTTTCTGGACTATATTAAAAACTAAAATGTTATTGTTTGTAAGCTTAAAATAGATTATTATTGACCATATATTATTAAAAATGCACTTATAAATATCGCCCGGTTCATACTCCACCCACATCTATTGAACAGGTGTAAAGGCTCATCCCTTGTTCCCTGTTTAGGATGTGGTTTCCGGCTTTCTCTCTTCTAATCTTTTCACTCTTACGTAGCCCCCTGCACATCAGTGGCATTACCACCTTGCTCAGGGTGATATGATTAAAAAAAATAAAATAAAATAAAATAAAATATAGAATTGGGAATGGTTATTTGTGGTTTAGCCTTGTGACAAGTAATTTCGGAGATGAGTAAATTTTTGACTTAAATCAAAAAATGACTTGAGACACCTCTCCTGGAATAAATTACCAACAAAAAGTGATATTTTATATATATATATAATAAAAGTGACAAGGTCAGGTTTAATATAGAGGTTCCATATGCTTATTTGGGTTAAAAGGCAAAACACCACAAAGTTGTTCAGTGTTTTTAAGAGTGATATGCCCTTGCGAATTGTCAGATGTTTTCTCAGAAGAATGACAGGTCAATTTTCCCATGACCTCTGTAGGGTTATTTTGGGTAGAGTTGGACAATAGAAGGTAACAAGAACAAGAATTTAATCCCCTGAAGATTAAATAAAGGGTTCAGTTTAAAATTTTGCGACAATTACCTGGATCGACAATCACCTAATGAAAGTTGGAGGGCACAACGACCAAAAAGATTGTGATGATAACAAAGATGAAGACATTAATAATGCCCAAATGTTTCCTCAAGAGGAAATGCCAAATTTCACCATTATCCTTACCATTTATGCCAAATGCATTGAAACAATTTCCCACATGATCACCAAGGTTAAGCAAGTCAGTACCTAGATAGGTGACTGCTTGAGAATACTAGGAGCTGTAAGTTTGAATGTGCGGGTGGTGCAATGAATAGCGGCTGAAAATTGTTAAACAAAGAGCAGAGTTCCAATTCCTGCTGGATTTTGTATATTTACTTACATGCAAATATCCAAGGGAAAGGTATGAATCCATCTCTTCTCCCTCCAGCTCTCGGTTAACTAAACCATTATCTCAAAAAAAAAATCTCACAATCTAAAAATATTTTCTGGCTTTAATCTGCAAAGGGTTGATAAGTCATGAAAAATATGAATCAATCAAATACTGGTTAGCTACACCAGCATATCTTTTAGATTTATTTACATTCTCTGGAATATAAATGTATAGAAACTACCATGACCCTAAAGTGAGGGATCAGTTTATACATTGATTGTAATATAGAACTGATCCTCCCTCCCCTATAACTCAATATTTATTGCTTATGGTGCTATCACATTAAGCAAATTCGAGCCTGGTTCATATCTAGATGGGTAACTACTTGGAAATACCAGGTATTTAAATGAACAACAGCCCTGAATTGGAAATTAAAGAGCTGAGTTCAAATTCCAGTTGGGTTCATTATACTTACTTATACCTTTTGGGAAAGGTTTGAATCCACTTTTTCTCTCTCTAGCTATGGGCTAAATATTACAACATGTGTAAGTAAAAATAATTATCTTCAGGAAGATTCTTACAATCTAAAAATATTAAGACTTGTATCACTAAATCATTATAACTAAGAAAAAAATTTTGGCTTTAAATAACCAAACGACTGATAAACCATAGAAAATGAAGCAAATATTTAGAACAAAAAAATACCATGTGTAGTAAAATAAATCTGTCATGCTTTTTATTAGAATAAAAAAATAAAAAACAAAAAGAAACAACACCTGCTTATTATCAAAAGTTCCAGTTGAAATTTCTGAAAGATATGAGGAAACAGAGTTGAAAAGTTTGATACTCAGAGGACATATTAAAGGCAAGGGAGAAACTGCAAATAACCAACCTAACAATCTTGTGTGAATGGATGGTAGAACACTTACTACAAGGGATAGTAAAAAAAAACAGAATCATATCAACCATATCCTTAATGAACAGCACATAAGATTTTCTGTATAACTGATCAGTCAGTCATGCACGATACACGCTTGGGCGATCATGTCTTGAAAGAGACATGACTGACTGAGCAGAAGATTATTCCGCAGTAGGTTGCCATTGCTTTCTGCGGTAGACTGGTTGCCGACCAAGGCTATAGAACCCAATCTGTCCTATTATTTAACCCATAACTGGAGGGAAGAGAGGGATTAATACCTTTCCCAAGAGTATTTGCGTGTAAGTGAATGCAAGGAATTCAACTGGAATTCGAACTCTGTTCCTCGATTTCTCGTTCCGAGCCGATATTCATTGCCCCAGAATGTGCATTTATGTATCCGTTATACGAATACATAAATTAAAAGACAATTTTAAGATATTTGTATCTGTGATATCACGGATTCTTTACTGAAATACTGTTGAAAAGTTTCTCCAATCCAAGATTTCAATAACCAAACTTGTTATGCTGATTTGGGGTAAGCATTTTCAGGACTTCTTGCAGAATTTAAGCATCAGACCATCTAAATGGAAACCCAACTTAATCTACAATTATATAACTAGTGTTTATAAATATTACACTTGAGTGTAAACCACTCATTTCCTTCATATTACATGAAGTTTTAAGTTCCATTTGAGCAGCTTTTGTGAATGAATCACTGTTTTGTGGAACCAACTCCAAAGGGGATGCTTCCACAATCACGACAATCTTAATCCGAGTCTACATTTAACCGTTATCTTACCCACATATCTCCCTAAACTCTGCCTCTCACTCTGTAACCCTTTACTTTGAGTGGCCCTCAGGCACTTGTACATCATTGAAGGAAAAGAGAAGAGAAAAAAAAAAAAAATTTTTTTTAGATTTTCTACTAATGCTACATGCTCTGCATTACTTTCTGCCATCCATTTACAGAAGCTTGTCATATAGATGGCCTGCAGATTACCCTATATTTCTCTCATCCTCAATAAGCCCTGTGAGGGTTAAATTTTACAAGCCTTCCTTATGTGCAGGAAATTTCAGCAGCCTTTTCCTTATTTTAAGTAAACTTGTTTTTATATATGTGTGTGTGTGTGTGTGTGTGTGCGCACATCGCTCATTCAGTAAAATGAATTAGAGCACTCTGGCTATTGGGTGCGTATAATGATAATATACACGTCAAAAAGTCTGCCTTCTACCAAACGCCCATAGCCCAGAGGTAGAATCGGGAACTGACGCCAATTTGGTCAGGTTTCAATCCTGGGTTAAAAAACAATCGGAGTCTAACTGTACTGATGAGCTGTGATACAGCAAAACAGATTTGTCTGCGGATGACTATATATATATATATATATATATATATATATATAGTGATAGGAGCAATTTTGATGAGGCTGTCAGTGACACTAGTCAGAAATTAGCTGTAAAATATATATATATATATTACAGCTAATTTCTGACTAGTGTCACTGACAGCCTCATCAAAATTGCTCCTACCACTATAATCATACAACAGTAACATCACATTTTAATTTGGGTGGAGGGTAGAGGATTTTAAAAATAAAAAAAAAAGAAATTATGCGAAATTTACTTATTAAGAAAAGAAAATTTAAAATAATAATCATCTTCCTAGTCTGTCTCCATAAAAAGAGAAAGTTTCACCCCAGCTGCTCAACTCGAAGAAAGTAACTGAAGTAATATGGATTCTATCAAACTATAATAGCAGCTGGCACAAAGATCCACCCTTAAGTACGTACTACTAATTGCTGAGGAACGTAGTCTAGCCAACCAATATAGTCTGAGTGACTACATCTTGTCTCGCCTCAAGAATGAAGTAAGTGGTGAAGAAAGCCCAGAAATTGTGCACAAGTACGTTTTTGTGAAAGCAGACAGACTGCTGGCTGGGCTTCAGCACCTCATAATCCGCCTCCTCCTCCAACACCACCATAATCGGGTGGATAGGTAGATAGTGGCGGAGGGAAAGAAAGAGATAAGAGGTGCCCCAGAAATGAAAATCAAAAGGTATAGATTGTGGCAAGACTAGCTCAGAATAAAGAATAAATGAATAAACCTACTATTTCAATACCCGGGGTAGGGTTTTTTTGTTTTTTTTTTGTTTCTTTTTTTAAAAGTTTTCAGTCTACACCCCCACCCCAAACCTTTTCTCTTCACTTCCTTGTGATTAAGAGTTGAATTTAGTTCTTGTCTAAATATTTTTAGAATTTAGTTCTTGTTTATTTTTTGTAGTTTTACTAGCATAGTACCTGTAAAAGAAAAAGAAGAACACAAATTTATTTGACAGGATCAGCACTTCTGGTTAAGGCATAGTGTGTGTGTGTGTGTGTATATATGTGTTACAGTGTATATATATATATATATATACACACACACATACACACACTCTAAATGAATAAACCTACTGTTTCAATACTCGGTGTAGGCTGTGTTTTTTTGGGTTTTTAAAAAAAAAAAAAGAAAAATTTCTTCAGTCTACAGACCCCAACTTTTTCTTCACTTCCTTGTAAGAGTTGAATTTAGTTCTTGTCTAAATATTTTTAGAACTTAGTTCTTGTTTACTTTTTATAATTTTCTAGCATAGTACCTGTGGGGGAAAAAAAAAAAAAAAAAAAAAAAAAAATGAATTTATTCGACAAGATCAGCACTTCTGGTTAAGGCATAGTGTGTATGTGTGTGTATATATATATATATATATATACATATATACATACATACACACACACACACAGAAATAAATAAATATACATTTTATTCCTCATTGTTTGGTGCAACTCCATTTCATGCATATGCCAATTGTCAGGCATGGATTAAAAACTAACCATTGTAAAATTTTAATATTAACATTATTAACCTACTATTAAGATCGGGAAGCAGTCAATATAAATAATAATATATTAATAAATATAATGGAAGTACCGGTAATGAAGAAGGAAAGGCCAACACTCGATAACATTAACTGTGAACATGGCTACAACATGCTGACCATGTTTGAAAAATAAAACATTCCTACGAATTCAGACACATACATAAAACCCCCTCACACATTCAGTAAGAGAATAAGAGGATTGAGGCATTCCCCAGAGTGGGGTGGGGTCAAGGAAACTTGAGCAATTTTTGAATAGCTGACCAAAATCTTGCATTAAACATGACCCTTGGATCACATTTTGTGTGACAGGCACATGGATAAATTCTTACTCACTAGCTTGTCTTAATTTAGTCCTTTGCCTAAATGTGACAGCCAGGCAAAAAATTCCAATTTTGAATGCCAATTTTCAAACCAAGAAAGCCAGCAATCCTAATTTTGAATAACATAATTTCACTCTGATTTAACTTGGGGAGCCATTCTTACAAAGTATACCTCACTTTTGAAGATTGGTGGAAAACATTCTTCCTATGGTTAACACGAAAAACTCTTTCAAGTGGACCTGAAGGAGACTACCATCACCTTTAAATTTGTTGTTTTTCATTTTTTTCTTTTTTAGTACAGTTTTAACAATAATTACATAAAGTTTCCGATCATCAAAAAAAATTTCAATATTTAAACAATTTGGGCGGGGGGCTCCATTTCTCATACAACGTTATAATAAATCGATCCTCCTTTTTGGAACCACTCGTCTTGCGGTCGTTTTGTTTTGTTTTTTTTTTGGGGGGACGAGTTGTTGCTCGTTTGTCTTTTTCAAGTTTTCTTCATTTCTTACAATGACATCTTCCTCAGAAACTACAAGAATGGCTTTATTCAAAAATTTCACAAGATTTAGTTGTTGAATATGCGCAAACAAAATAGTTAATTGCACAGGATCAATTTACTATATAAGGTTGTATGAAAAACAGAGCCCCTTCCCAAAATTGTTTAAATGTTGAAATTTTAACAAATTTTTTTTTGTCAATCAGAAAGTTTAGGGCTTAATCAATAAGATTGCACTGAAAAAAGTTTTAAAAAATTGATAATCAACAAATTTACAGGTGGTGGTAATGTCGTACCGGCGAGTGGTTCCAAAATGGAAGATCGATTTACTATAATGTAATATGAAAAACTGAGCCCCTCCTAAAATCTTTTAAATATCAACATTTTTACAAAATATTTTTGTCAATCAGAAAGTTTAGGGTGTAATTGATAAGATTGCATTGAAAGAATTAAAAGAAAAAAAAATTAAAAACAATTTAAAAGGTGGTGATAGTCTCCTTCAGGTTCGCCCTGTTTCAAACTGTGAGTAAATTTCAGCAAGGGCAATCTTCACTAAATGGTAATATTACCTATTTACAAGGACACATTTCAAATTCATTGACTGAGCAGCCAGTAACTTTTTTTTTTTAGTTGAAATTTCTAAAATATTTCTTTTCAAATAATTTTTCAGGAAAACAGGATTCAAGTCCAGTATTAATGAAGGTTTCCTTCCTAACCTTTTGTTTGAAGTAGTGTGGAATGTCAACATCCTGATTATGTCGTTATTTTCTCTAAGTTATATGTGCTATCCATTTTAGTTGTTGCTGCTGTTGGTAGACTTCAAGTGATGTGGTTTCTGTTATTTGGTAACTATATCCTAAAGGATAGGCATGAGACAACTTGGGATTTTTCTCTTCATCAGGTGTCTCATCACTACACTTAAAAGAAAAAAAAAACTGGAAAAATAGATTATAGGTAATTTAATTATACTCTTATATAACCCGTGACAAAAGCAACAAAAAGTCACCCCCAACCTCCCCACATTCAAGCTTGAATAGATTCCAATAACAATACCAGACATTTTTAATAAAGACCATGCAGAACAAATAGTCTGATGAGGTTAAAAACTGTCTGGTGTAGTGAATAGTGAATGGAAAAGAAATTTTTTTAAGCGTATTTTTAAGCAGACAGAATAACATGGATAAAAATCTTGGACCCCCAGCACCACCACAGACTTTCATCACTGAACACGCACACTCAAAGACAGCAGAGTTGATGAAAGATCAACATCACTTCCCACATGTTTAGGAAATCAAATAAAATTTTAAAACAAACGTAAGACTTACCTGTAAAAACAAGATGGAGAGACAGTAGGTATGTGTGTGTGTTTCCCTCCTGTCATGCTTGGAGGGGGGTGTTAGATTATTTTGTTTTTTTATGTCTTCATCTAAGATGCTCAATAGTAGGTACATCAATATATATGTTGCCATCATTTTATGTGGAATATCGTAAATATTTTGCCCTCATTTTTGTCCACACAAGCCTACTTGTTTTAAAAATAAACATTGCTAAAACAAATACGATTACTTATTCCATATCAAGTACAAAACAGTTTTTATAACACACCACAAAAAAAAAAAAAAAAAAAAATCCTCTCATATTCGAGAAATACCAGTGAAGATTTCATGATTTTTCTATTTGAAATTTCTGAAGATTTTTAACCTTTACTACTCTACAATATTCACTTAAATATTTCATCCATTAGTATAAACTGCTAGACAGCTACAGTACTATTATCTTCAATTAGTCATTTTTCTGTTGCCATAGTAGGATATGACAACACTAACACAAAATTCAACCACACTACTGTCTGATGATTAGAGTTGCATGCATTGTTTGAACAAACATTTTTTTAAACAAATAAAACCACCTATAAAGTGCTAAAGGCTAATTCTTCAGTTAATGACAGAATAAGCTCATTGCAATAAAATATCGATAGAAATTCCTGATATTGCATCAATAAATATTTGAGCTTAACAAAATATACCAATCTTCTCTACTATAATAAAGGCCATATATATATATATATATATATATATATATATACATCATCCACAGGCAGATCCATTTCGCTGTATCACAGCTCATCAGTACATTTACTGCTTTTAACCAAAGATTGAAACCCGACCAAATTGGCATCAGTCAGCAATTCTACCTCTGAGCTATGTAAACTCAGTAAAAGGAGGCAGACTTTCAGCATATGATATATACGCCGGTGGCCAGATTGCTCTAATTCATTACTGAATGAGCGATGCGTATATAAATATCGGATGTCTAACCATACTAATGAGCTGTGATACAGCGAAACAGATCTGTCTGCAGATGACTATTTACACTCTCACACCCTGACTGAGCACTCTGGAAGAATGGGAGACTTTGAAAGAACAGTAGCTATTCTAGCATCTACACATCATTCATTCAGTAACGAATTAGAACACTAACTACTGGCGTATGTTTACATGGTATATCACATGCTAAAAGTCTGCCTCCTACCGAGCACCCATAAGTCAGAGGTAGAATCTCCAATTGACGCCAATTTGGTCAGGTTTCAATTCTGAGTAAAAAAAAAACAAAAAAAAGAAAGCAATTAGATGTCTAAACGTGCTGATGAGCTGTGATGCAGCAAAACAGATGTGTGTGTATGTGTGTATATATATATATATATATATATATATATATATATATATATCTCCTGTCATGCTAATGAAGAGAGAAAATAGCAAGCCAGCATCAGCTCAGTTTATTAGAGTGACAGAAGCGAGACAACATCGGCTCAGTTTATTCTTTTACTACCAGTTATGAAAGCTCTTGCCGCATGCTTGCCCTTTAAGAGGGCCTTATCTTATATTTTTGCAATGATTATGTTGTAGAGTAGTGAAAAATATACATATATCCTCTCTGTGATGATAAAGACCATTGTATGTAGGTACCACACCGTGATTGAGCACTCTGGAAGAATGGTAAACTGAAAAACAGTAGCTACTCTGGCATGTACACATCGCTCATTCAGTAAAATGAATTAGAGCACTCTGGCTATTGGGTGCGTATAATGATAATATACATGCTAAAATGTCTGCCTTCTTCTACCGAACGCCCATAGCCCAGAGGTAGAATCAGCAACTGACGCCAATTTGGTCGGGTTTCAATCGTGGGTAAAAAAGCAATCAGAGTCTAACCGTACTGATGAGCTGTGATACAGCAAAACAATTCTGTCTGCGGCTGACTATATATACATATATATATTCTTCCTTTCACACTTCTTGAGAGAGAGAGACAATAGCAAGATAATGTCAACTGTTCATTTTCTTTACTACCAGTTATAAAAGCTCTTGTCATGTGTTTGCTCTTTAACAGTGTTTTTTTTTTTTAATTTTTCTCAAATAATTATGTTGTCAAGTATATATATATATATATATATATATATATATCCCTCCTGTCATGTTCAGGGTTTTAGATTTTTTTTTTTTTTTTTTTATGTCTTAATGGAAAATACTCAAAAGTAGACTAAGCAATATATATGTTACCATCATTTTAGACTGTATTGGTATAAATATTTTACCATTGTAGTACTCAAATACACATCTTTACATTCACACCCACATACACATTCACATATTGTGTATTTCACACCTCCGCATTTACTTTTGTCTGGCGTGTTCTCACCTTTGAGACATGTGCCTTTCAGTTATCTATCACATGTATCTTTCCCGCGCAGTTTGGTTTGCGTATTTAAGCAGCCACACACATGTGATCACTTCAGTTGGGCCCCCGCTATTGGCTGGTGATAATGGAAGAATGTGCAGCAATTTCCCAACTCAAGCGAGACCCTTTTGCTATCCAGTATGGCAGAGGGACATTGGTTTAATTCTTGCTCGCACACCCGCACTAATTGCAGGTCACAATTAGGTGGCAATTTATTTCTTTAACATGCATGTGCCCACACACACATCTTCCAATTGGAACCTTCTTCAACTCAACAACAGTATGTACATTACATTATTCTTCCTTTCAGGAACCTTATTCAAGTTATTAACTTTCGTTCAACAAGTGACTCTCTCTTAGGTTTCTTAACGTTTCAAGGGAAACAACTTTTTCTTCACTAATAACTTGTGTCGTTATCTTATTTCCTAAGCCATCAAATCGTAATCAAAATATAGGAAGATACCTCGGTATCCAGTACACCATTATTTTTTACAGCATGGGCCTCACTTCTAATAATCATAAATATAAATGCTGGTGGTTATTTAAAGAAGTTAGTGGCTATAAATGAAAACAAATCTGATATTGACAACTTTTCCATTTCATTGAAACAGATATTAAACACTTCTAGTCTTTTTTTTCTCACAGAAAAAACAAACAACATCTGAGTTTTCAGTCTTTAGAAAAGGTGAGGTATTGGCATGAGTCATTAATCTTATTTCTTTCCATTTTCCCACTGAAACCTTGTAGCATCTCTGATATGTCTTTTTCATTTTTTAATGCCATCAAAAGGAAATAGTCAATTATTTGAGGTAATAACTTAGTGTAATGTATGTATACACTAAGGAACTAAGAGGGAGACAAATGTAAGATTTTTTTTACATCTAATTTTTTTTTTACGCATTTGTCATCTTGTGCCAAATAAAATTAAGTTTAAAATGTTCAAACCACTTGAGAATAGAATACATTACTGGCCACTGCCATATTTGGTAAAAGGCTCCTACTGTGCATCACAAGATTCTCACCAAAATTCAAAGGGTCTATAATGTAATCAATCCAGACCAGCTCCAGACATTTTCTCACTAACATGACATGGCTTCCCTCTGTCTTTTCTACAAATATTTTCATGGCAAATGTTCTGACTAGCTTTCCCCACTGCTGTCTTGACTACAGGAATTTTAGCATCTAAGTCTACCCTTTTACTGGTGAACTAGGTAGATGCAACTGCTACTTCTATTTTAAGTTTCTTTGTACTTTACACCTGTGGAACTTCTTCCTGTGTAGGGCCAACAAGTTTTTCCCATCTGAAACCATCCCGCACATATATAAATCTACCATCCCCTCGTGCATTAAATACTGCTGCCATATATTGGAGTAGATAGACTAAGTTATCGCTTGGTTCACACTCCACCCACGTCTATTGAACAGGTGAAGAGGCTCATTCCTTGTTCCTTGGTTAGGATATGGTTTCCAGCTTTCTCTTTTTCCAATCTTTTTACGCTTACGTAGCCCCCTGCACATCAGTGGCATTATCGCCTTGCTTGGGGTGATATGATTAAAAAAAAAAAAAAAATATCTGGTCAAGTGCCCCTGCTATCCACCTAGGGGCCCTTGACAAAATCTAACATAGAATTTGATGTGATCGATCCCGACTTGGCAGCTCAGATAGTCACTTTCTCACAGGTGCAATGTGGCTTTCCGGTGTCTCTTCTACAAATACTTTCACGGCTTCTGTTCCGATTAACTTAACTCACTGGTACCTCCATGTATGAATTTACTCAAGCCACAAGATTAGAAACTAGGTCCCACCCTTTTACTGTGAAACCTATAAAATGTAAACGCATTTTCTTGCACTGCCCGCCTGTGGAATTTCCTTCCATTTACTTGCTTCCCCAACAGCTACAATCTCCAAGAATTTAAATGTAAAGTCAATAGTCATCTATCTCACTGACTTGCATCCTCTCTCATGCTCCTTTCTCCATCCACTTCCATCTCATCAGTAGTCTCATCATTCTCTTACCCACTTCCTGACAACCCCGCCATAACCTGTCACTTTTTCTCATAAGTTTCCTCCTATGTAACCCCCTTGTGCACCAGTGGCAGTAAACTGCCTTGCTTGAAGCAATATGATTATTAAAAAAAAAATACAACATCAAGTCACTCTCTTCCATTTTCTTGAACCCTGTTTTTTTCCTTCTGTCTGTTTCTCAATCTCCTCACTAAAAATTTCTCTTTCCCACCTTGTAATACCCTGCATTCCAGTGGTAACACCTTGCTTGTGGTGAAATGATGGTTATTTCTTTACACTAGTAAATGGAACTTTATTCGCATTTTATTTACTACGCTTAACTTAGAAAAAGCACAAGTATTGATCTCAGAACGAGAAATCGTAGAGCCGAGTTCGAATTCCAGCCGAATTCAATGCATTCACTTACGCGCAAATACCCTTGGGAAAGGTATTAATCCGTCTATTTCTTCCAGTTATGGGTTAAATAACAGGACAGATCGAGTTCTATAGCCTTGGTCGGCAACCAGTCTACCGCAGAAAGCAATGGCAACCTACTGCGGGATAATCTTCTGCCCAGTCAGTCATGTCTCTTTTGAGACATGATCGCCCAAGCGTGTATTACGTATGGCACTTAACTGACTGATTGATTGATCACCTAGGATGGATGATCACTTGAGAAAGGTATGAATTCACCCCTTCTTTCTAAAACTATGGATTAATTAGTAAAACTTTTACCACCAAATCATTATCTCAAAAATTCTTACAATCTAAAAATATTTGACTAAGATGCAGTGTTGATAAGTGATAGAAAACAAACAAATCAATCAATGAAATATTGTTTAGATATACAGTCATGTATTAATAGTTTTATTTACTTTCTCTAGAAACTACCATGACCACAAAGTGAGGGATCAGTTCATATACTGATAATGTAAAATTAGAACCCAATTTTAATTCTGCATAATTTGTTTGATTATCAAATTCTGGTTAGGTATGAATTCACCTCTCTCCAGCTATGGGTTAATTAGTAAGTTTTGTATCATGACATCCTTATCTACCAAAATAATTTTTCCTACAACCTAAAAATATTTTCTAGCTTTAAATAACCTGCAAAGGGTTGATAAACTGTAGAGAACAAATCATAAACTGTTCAATGTGAGTATTTTCGGCTTTCATAAGTGAGTATCAATTTTTTGTGTGTGTGTGATGTCAGTTTCAATATCAGGTTTGTTTACACACCATGCTTCCTGTGTCATGTAGTTTGTTATCTTGATTAAATATATTTAGTATGCCCATTCCCTAATTTGATAAAATCTTATTGATGTTGGGTTGTTTCTATACGAGCAGAAATTGATTTTAAATCATGTTTATCCCCATATCATCCCACTCTGGTCTCCCAGAACCCACTAAGAAATTTAATATAACTCTAAAAACACTGATGAATTAAAACTGTTTTTAAAAGTTCAATGAGACTCTAATCTTAACAATATATACAAAGCTTAACAGAGCGGCACAATTCAAGAATTAATGGGGAGATTTTGTGGCGCCAATACTCATTATGGGAAGGAGAGAGAACTTGCTGGGGATTAAAAAAAAATAGCCTTTGAAATCGTAACATATTTCAGTTAAAACAGACCATTGATACTAGTGGCAAAAATGCATCAAGTTAACCCATCAAAAATTTCAAGTACAAACTTACACAAAAAGAAAAAGGCCTTGAATTAAACATTTTTTTTTATTATTTCGCCCCAAGCAAAGTAATTAAGCCACTAAGATGAAAGGGGGTTATATTGAGTGAGAAAAAGAAAAAGGAGAGAGAACAGGAATTGAGAACAGAAGATAACTACTAATTTTGACATTTAAATTCGTAAAGATCAATGTTGACTAAAAGAAACACGTTAAAAATAATTTTGTCGAGAAGTGCTTGGGGGGGGGGGGGACAGAACTGGCGAGAATCACAAAGGGAGAAAGAAACCAGCAAAAATTGCAAAAGGGAAAGAAACCAGTGAGAATCCCAAGGAATGAAACAGTCAGCATAGAATTTAGTTACTTCTGGCCATTACAAATGATGAGACCTTATCGCCAATCTAGAACTTCAAATTCATTCATTGAGTCTAGGTACTAAAGATTCATCAAGACAATCACCATGAAAATATTTACTGGAAAAGCATAGGTTAGCTATGCTATCAGGATGGTAAAGTGAAACTGAGTTGCAGGTCAGGACCAATGCCGTTAAAAAGGCATTGGTGTGGAGGAATAATAATAATAATAATCTAAGACTATAACAATCAATGTAAAGACCATGTAACTGCAGGCAAAATGAAATCAGCGAACCTACTTTAAATTCCACCTTGGGCTGTTGCATTCACCTTTGTGCTATTAACTTTGGGAAAGGTATGAATCCAATATTTTTCAAAGGTAGCAAAGTAGATTGGGCTCCATAGCATTGGATAGCAGCCTATCTAGTGTACTCATATTTAGAAACTGTGGAGATGGCAACAGGAAACCACTCCACCATGTGCAGGGCCCCTTTAGGAGGGAGGCGATCATAGCCCTCCATATCTCTCACTTGTAGCTTTTAAAATCCCTCCTGTTATCCCACTCAAACCCCGCTCTGCCATGTATGTCATTCATTGCTTTCCATCATCTTGTCTTCCCTCTATCCATCCTGTGATCATCAGATTCTCCAAGCCCTCCTTCCTTACTACATACCCCCAGAAACTTCCCTTTCTTTTATCCTGAAGTGAAGTATCAATTTCTTTTTCATGTCTATCCTCTCAAAAACCTCGTCGTTGCTCACGTTTTCTCTGTGGTATCCTCAGCATCCTTCTGTAGGATCAAGTTTTGGTGGCTTCAAGTTTTTACTTCATCTTTGATGAGATGAAGTCCAGCATTTACTGCCAAATTGAAGGACAGACATCACATAACTCCCCAGTACTCTCTTCTTTGGTAAGGAAGCATAGCAACACAGAGTTTAAAATGAAAAGGAAACCTTAGAAAACCATGGTCATTACAGAAGGAATTTTTTTTTTTAATCATATCACCCCAAGCAAGGCGGTAACGCCACTGATGCGCAGGGGGCTACGTAAGGGTAAAAAGATTGGAAAAGAGAAAACCGGAAACTGCATCCTAAACAGGAAACAAGGGATGAGCCTCTTCACCTGTTCAATAGATGTGGGTGGAGTGTGAACCGGGCGATAGTTTAGTCTATCTACTCCAATTGAAAAAAAAATAATAAAGGAAAAGAGTGAAAAGATTGGAAAAGAGAAAACCGGAAACCGCATCCTAAACAGGAAACAAGGGATGAGCCTCTTCACCTGTTCAATAAGGTGGCTCAGAATCTAAGGTTTAGTTTGATATTTTAAACAAGAGATAATGTTTTAAAAAAATAAAAAAATAAAAATTTGGTGGGTCGGTGTCATTTCCCTCAAAAGTCTTCAGACAAAGTGCTTGTTGAGACAAGAATTAAGTTTGGTGTTTTTGACTTTTCACACCACTGGTGAACTGGCAAGTCTATACATCATAGCCCTTCAAAACATAGGTGGACAATCATGGCTTTCCACAACCTTTCTAGCTCCTAACAATCTTCCTCTTTTTAATATTCCTCATACTATGTGTTCTATCAATTTGCACAAGATTACTAGCTAGTTTACTCAGTTTACCTCTTGCTGTCAATGTTTTGTGAGTGTCAAATTTTGCAAGCCTTTTTTCCTCAAAATATCCAATAAATTTTAACTGTCTCTGATCTTAAGTATAAAATGTTAATTTTTGTTTCTATTTTCTGTAAAACCTTTATTTACATGCTTCAGTGAACACATGTAAATCTTGTTAATATATGTTTGGCACAAGGCCACAGTAATAAGGAGTCTAGTGAGGATCAGATTCATTATATTAACTACAAAACTAATTCACTAACTTCTACTCTATGAGAGGGCGATCTGAGATTTCTTAATGCTAGTACAGTGAAGATCAAATTCACTAACTTAATTACCAATTAAATGGTTGCCTTAATAATTCATTAACTTTGGATTAGTGGGGCACAAGGTCACAACAGAGAAAGGTGCCCATTGAAAAGATGGAACTGAAAACATTAAACTAAAAGAATTCAATATTACTTAAGCAATAGCAGATGCCAGACTAAGTTCATCTAAATAAAAAAAATTTTTTTTTAAAATGCCAATAGTTAATATTTAAATCTGAGAAAAAGTCAATTTCAAAAGCTGATTTTAATGGCCAGCAGATCCAGCTAATTTAAAAGCTTGACACAAAACAAAATATTCCCATTTATCTTTGGTTGTATGAAATGTAAAAATAATCATACTATGAGTGATACAGATACAATACAACTAAGTACTACCTGCTATGTGGTCAGGTCATTGGTTCCCCACTAGGCTCTTGATTAGAGTGGCTAGACATGCAGTAAGATTTAAATGAGACCTTTAAACGAAAAAAAGCAGAGGAGCCTTTTTAGTGCCACCTAATACAATGGATCAATGCAGCCAGTGCAGTAACAACATGGTGTCACTGAGCAGAAAACTTCCTAAACTGAATGAAAGCAATGGCCAGGAGTAAGGTGAGCCTTCAACTGTGGTTTTTACCTGGGGAGGGTTGGACTCTGCCAGATAGACTTGCCTAAGACACACTGCTCAGGAATTAATGATTCTTAGGCTTTTATCCCAGATATAATAGAGGAAACAGGGTGTATGCACAGCCAGTCATGGTAGTGATAATGATGAGTGTAAAAAAAGAAAAAAAAATATATAATCTGTCACAAAACACCAACAGTGGGGATTCCAATGAGGACCAAAACACAAGAAAGGCACAGAATAAAGCGACTGAACTTCAGTCACTAGGTCAGGACCAATCTATTCTAAGACTATACTATTATTATACTACAATAAAAGCTGCATCTGTTTGTCACAATTTTATATCTATACTAGATAATGAGTGATTCCATGGCGTAAAAATGACGGTAAAATATATGTTGATGTACCTACTATTGAGTATCTTACATGGAGACATAAGAAAAAATATTTTTATGACTTGGACTGATATGCTGTCTAAAATAATGGCTATATATATATATATATATATATATATATATATTGATTTACCTACTATTGAGTATCTTGCATTAAGATATAAGCAAATGAATAAATAACAATCAAACTCCCTAAGCCTGGCAGGAGGGAAAAAAAAAAAATATATATATATATATATATATATATATATATATATATTTTAATTCAGATCCTTTAATCCAAGTGAAAAAAGTAGGAAGGTAAATTCCAAAAACCCCGATCCTAATTAATATTAAAAATTTTATTTTAATATTAAAAAATGATACAGGAAGAGAGCTCCATGTAATAAAATATTACAGAGTAAATATAAATTAAAAAAGGATTAATTCAATGATGTTGAATGACCATTAGATATATATATATATATATATATATATATATATATATACACACACACACAAATACACATTAGTCTTTACTATAGAGGTGATAAGAGCTGTGTCCATCTGTCACACGATTCAACCAGTCATAAAATATGCAGTATTTCCTTTACTAATAAGATATACCTTATTTCTTTCAGTAATACTTTAATCGAAACTAAAACTTAGACATACAATTGAAAAGACAAATCTTGAATTAATAGATAGAATATTTTTAGGGCGAAGGGTATACATTTTGTGCCTATGGGTCAGGGGGACTACTTGTACTGATATAAATGCAATGGTGTGGAGCAAGAATAAGTAATGAAGGCTTTACAACAGCAAACCTGGTTCAAATTCCACCTGAGGCTGTTGCATTCACTTTCATGCTATTAACTTTGGGAAAAATATGAATACAATTTTTAAAGCTTTACAGTGCTGCATCTATCTCAATGACACCCCATTTAGAGAAAGATGACTAGACGCACATAATATGATCGTAAATCTTGCTAAACAGGTTAAATAATTTATCTACAGTAGACCATGTTGAAAAATTATTTCCTAACATAGCTCAACTAGTCTAATGACCATAGTAATACAGAAAAAGTACCAAGAAAAATTGTATTTCCCTGTGCTAGTGACTTGTCCAAGCCCAAGTAAACAGGTCTTTAACTAAATAACAGGCAAGTAAGCTTTTCCATCTTTTAAAAAACAGCTTAGCTTATCAGCATGAAATGAAAATCAGTAAGCAGAGTTCAATTTCCAACAGTCTTTTCTAAAACTTCTTGACAAGTGGACTGAAAAATTCCAAAGTTTTTTTGTTTTTTTTTTTACAAAACTCGGGAGTTGAGGTGCTGATTATAAAAACAGTTAGGTGACAAATATGATATATATATTTTTTAAATGATTTGTTTTGAACATTATTTTTGATCGATACTCGTATTTAAGTAGATACGGTATAAACCTGGATATAAGAGAGTTGTCGGGACCGGATAAAAGTTCCCTTATATCCGGGTTATACCGTATTCTTTTTTATAATCGAACAGTATTATATATTTATTTTTACCGGCCTGATTATTTATGATAAATTTTTGTTACAAAAATGTGTGTCATTCGGTTGTTTATAACCAGTTTTGTTAATCTTCGTCAGTTTCCGTAATATTATATATATATATATATATATATATACATCTATATCTCTGATCATTCTTAAGAGTTATGTTTCCATTTTTTTTTTTTTTTCCATGTTTTAACACCTTGAAAAAGCCCAGTGAAGTGGCTGAAAGTGCTTTGAAAAATAATTATGAAACATTTTTACATTCATTATGTCTAACCAAAAGGAAACATGTAAGAATATTGGAAAAATTAAATAAAAAAATTAAAACCTTTCATGTCAGTCATTTTTGAATGAGTCATTTTATAATCAAAATACCCCCCACGCAAGGCAAGACAGCCACTGGTGCACAGGGGGTTACAGGGAAAGAAATAAGGTACATGGATTACGAAGAACAGATAAGAGATGGGGATCAAGTAGATGAAATATGGCAATTCATGTTGCATTTAAACTTTTGAAGATTGTAGCTATCAGGGAATCAAGCAAATGGAAGGGAGTTCCACAAGCAAGCAGTGCGAGAAAAGAAACTGTTAGAATAGAAGAGACAGATATGCTTAACTATTTCGACAGTAAGAAGTTGGGACCTTGATGTCAATCAAGTATCATGAGTAAATACAGGCGGTCAAGCCACCAGGAAAAGAAACTTGTCAGAGCAGTAGACATGAAAATACTTGTAAAAAAGACAAAGGGAAGCCACATCACATTGGTGAGAAAGTGACTGAAAGCAAGCTGCCAGGTCAGATCAGAATCAGAGAGAGATGTGCGTGTGTGTTTTTACATTGAAAATAACACGCTAAAGCCTGCCTTCCTCTACTGAGCACCCATAGCTTAGAGGTAGAATCGACAACTGATGTCAATTCAGTCAAGTTTCAATCCTGGCTAGAAGCAATCAGATGTCTAACCATACTGATGAGCTGTGATACACAAAACAGATCTGTGTGTGTGTGTGTGTGTATATATATATATATATATATATATGGTGGATAGACATTCGATTCCAGGACACTCGCGTACGCCTGGAAATTTTTCAAAATTACCATAGTTCCTAATTGCAAACCAACTTTTAATTATAAAAAAAAAAGCAAAAATATGGTTAACACAAAACTTATCAAAAATAAAACTGCAAATAAGACAATCAAGGCGCTATTAGATAAGTCTACTCCTGAAAACAAGATAAATTTCATAAAAGGGATAGCTCACATTTTTATTAATTTTCGAAACTACAATATTTTTCAGTTTTTAAAATGTTTTTTTAAATGCTGTTAATCTCTCATTGCATTTATAACAAAAATAAAATTGTAATTTGTTTTTATTTTATTCTTATTTCAAAAATTTGCAATTACTATCTACGCCGTTTTAAAAATTTACAGTAATTGCTTTTAAAGGCTTCAAAAATTATCTGAGTTACGCAATTACAGGGATGCATTTGTCTAGGGACACAAATGTCATGGTACTATATATATATATTTATTAAACAAGACTTCGAATCACCCTTGCATGAGGAATTGTCTATTTTGGCAGATGAAAATGTTTTCTGTCTTGTCAACCTCAGACTGAGTTAGTGTCTGGAGTGGAGCATTTGGTCATACAAAGGGTACAAGATAAGGGTCAGGGAAGGGAAGAAGATATATAAAAATAAAACCTGAATATTAAACTTTTGATATTAATTTGGGGTTTTTGACATTAAAAGAATTAGAAAGGCATGGAAAAAAAAAAAAAAAAAAAAATGGAAATATAGCATCTTATAGTTTTTATTACCAGGATCCATTTGTTTTCTTAAGAAAAGTTATCTTACCACAGATTTTTTTTTCCATATATATAATTTTCTTCATTTGTAACAGAGTTATTACACGACCTAGGTTTCTACCGTGTGGTGTCTTCAGGCGATTTGCCATGACTGATTTTACCGGGTTTTTTGGGGGGTTTTTTAAGAACGCTCCTGTAACGGAGATTTTTTTTTTTTTTGAAAGCACTATTTTCAAAATTAAAAATTATAACGTTTTCAATTCATCCATAGTTGTATGACCCTAATAGGTATTTTATGGTATGGTTACTTAGTCATAATTTCTGTTCTTTCATTCAGTAATTCATTTTTGTTTGGGAATTAAAATAATAATTTCTTGAAATTTTATAAAAATGAACAATGGATCGATGAATAAAAAAGTTTCAAGAATAATTTCTTTACTTTTTAAATAGATCCTTAAAGTTTAAAATTCCATTATCTTATTTTTGCAAAAATTTTCAAATCGGTGTTTTTTTTTTGTTTTTTTAGAAAAAAATTTCCCTTTCCTCATTTAATTTTATAAACATTTTGACGATAAAACATTTCATTTGGGGCATATTTTAGCGAATCTTTGGGAAGTACCTTTCACGGTGAGTGAGAAGCACAAATTTACATGCGTAAAAACATACAAAAACATTAGAAAACAATACAAATTCCAAAAGAAAATAGTAGTACTTAAATAAATATCGAAAAGTTTGATAAATGGAAAAAAAATAAATAAATAAATAAATCAGGATTTCAGATTAAACTATATTTTGAAGTTCTTTTGTTTTTTTTTAAGGAATACACACTTGAGCGATCATGTCTCGAAAGAAACATGATTGACTGGGCAGAAGATTTTTTCTCATTAGGTTGCCATTAAGTTCAGTTAAAAAAAGCTGACCTCTCCCAATAAAAAAAAAAAAAATACAAAAATAATAGCCTGGATTGGATCTGTTGACCCAAACGTTTCATGAAGGCACCTAGTGAGATTCGCACTCGCTGCACAGAAAGGGGTGTAAATTGGTAACGCGATCCTAACCGAGTACTTCATACGTGTAGCCTTGTGCCTAGTTTTTCCGTGTGTGTATGTGTGGAGGGACTATTGATTTAAAAATGTAAATTTTTAGATTAGAAACAGGGTGGATCTAAAAAAAAAAACAAAATGTTTTCCGTGAAAAATACATCTTTTTTAATCTTTGGTTAAAAAAAAAAAATGGCCTGAAAATAAATTATTCAATTGTAAATGTACTTTCTATAATTTTGAAAATTTAACCATTTTTTTTTTATATCACTTTCCCGAAAATGTCGTCTCCTTCATGGTAAAAGCTTTTTGTAAACTAGTACACTACTAACAGAGGGTTGCGAAAAGTCCGTACAGCTAAAGATAGCGCGCAATATTTAAATTCTAATACATGTTGCATTTGGTCTTCTGAAAGTTCTCGATCCGACGAAAAAAAAATACAAGAAAATCCAATGTTTAGGCATTATCAGATTTTGTGAAGTGGTTTAAAAAAAAAAAAAAAAAGAAAAAGAAAGAATCTTTAACCTTTCAGTTTCATATATTTTGATTTTTTTAAAATAAACCTCTCAAATAGTAAATTTAAAATTTTTCCTCTATTGTTGTAATCGATCACCGACATACATTACTGAACAGCAAGGATTTCTTTTCTCAAGGAAATTGTGTGCACGTGGTCATACGCTTCACCTTGGAGTAATGGTAAACTTACCTTATAGATGATTATGTCCGATTACTACTGTGTGCCTCAAACATCAGGCCCTATACCAAACCAAGTACCTACCGTATACTCAATATAGCGAATTTTTATGACCAGATTTTTACGAAAAAAAAAAAGTTAAAAAAATAGGCCGCACTATATTTTTCGTGGAGGTTAATGCATTTTATGATTACTGAGTGCACATACGCGGGTAATTCTTTTCTGGAGGGTTTAAAATTCATGTAAAAAATATTCTGGGATTACACATGAACTTGGCGTTCTGTTTTTCTTTTTCTCCCACCCACAGTAAGGGGTAGTTTAAAAGGAGGGGAAATAACGGTTAACTTATGTGAATTTGGGAGAGACACTGCGAGACGGACCACGTTCGGACTCAACAGCATGATTGCTCTGGGGAAGTTATATCCATTCAGGATGTTGAAGGATTTCCACAGCTTTTCCTTTAATATTTTTAAACAAGCTGTGCGTTGCCATGAACGTGCATGGGTAGAAGAGTTGTTGGAAGTTTTAATTTTTTAAATTTTATTTTTTTTACCATTGTTTTTTTTTTTATTCAGATTTGTGGTTCTAGACTGGTTGCCAACCAAGATTAAAGCCGAGTCTCTCCTAGTGTTATTATTCAACCCATGTTATGGCGGTGGGAGGAGAGAGATTTAAACAGTAACACAATTTATCCAGGACAGAATTTGAATACGATTTATTTTGTCGCACTGTTCACTATTAGACCACGACACATCTCGCCATTGGTTCTTCAATTCCGATATGTGACATGAGGTATAACTGAAAAATCCCAACATTTTCAAATTATCTGAAAAACCCATCTCAGACAAGAGTTTTAAAAGCCATACCCAACAACATTTAAATGAAACAGAAATAAACGATTGGTTCAATGCTGATGACCCTGGGTATGGACACTTAAGTGACCAGGGTAGTATTTGTTGAACTTATAACCGCGCCGAAAAATGATCAAGGGTTAGGGAAGATTGCCCATGTTGAAATTTAACAGCGTCAATGGTCAATTTCAAAAACCGAACCACTGACCGTGTCTAAGTTGGTTCAGCTTTCAATTACAACCGACTCTTCCACATTTTAAATCCAGCTTCGAGAGTTAGCCTCAGAGAAATACACTACAGTATAACCCGGATATAAGAGAACTTTTATCCGGTCCCGACAACTCTCTTATATCAGGGTTACACTGTCACACTGAGTCACTGTACTTAGTGTACTAGGTTAGCCCCTCCCCACCAAAAAAATAAATAAGATTTTAAATGAAAAATACATTGGAGAAAGCCTTGAACAAAGCGTTAGGAAATTCTTATGAGGTACCTTTAACTAATTTAAATTTTAAAAATGATGTTTTTTTTTAAGAATCATTATTGAAGATTTCTTTTTACTTTTAGCTAATTGAAGGCTAAATTAAATTTACTATTTCCAGTAAGCAAAATACCCTGGTGTATTTCAAATAGAAATTATATTGATTGGAATCAAATTTTTTTGGTCGATGATTTATTGAAATCGGCCAATTTCACACATTGGTAAAGTAAACAAAAAAGTTAACTCTCAGTTTTAAAAATCTTCCAAAAATGAAATATATTTTTCTGAAACATTATTTGAGGAATATTAGCTGAGCCTGAGTTCAAGTACAAATAATCTGATTTGAAAAAAAATTATTTCCCTTAAGTTTAAAATAACTAAAATATGAATTTTTAAACAAACAGTAGTGATGATTACGTATTCGTAAATCACGTCAAATTAAATGAAAGGTGTTGACGGAGTTTTTTTAACGATTTTATTATTTGTTAAAACATAAATTAAGAAAGTAACGCGAGTGTCTTTTTTATATAATTTTTAAGTACTCAGTAATTTTATGTTGGGATGTGCGTTGTGGTTAGTGGATATCGACTCGGAAAGAGAAATCAAGGTGCCGAGTTCGAATTCCAGTTGAATTCGTTGCATTCACTTACGCGCAAATACCCTTGGGAAAGGTATTAATCCGTCTCTTCCCTCCAGTTACGGGTTAAACCAGTCTACCGCAGAAAGTAATGGCAACCTACTGCGGGATAATCTTCTGCCCAGTCAGTCATGTCTCTTTAGAGACATGATCGCCCAAGTGTGTATCATGTATGGCACTTAACTGACTGAATCTTAATGTTGGAAAATATTCTCAGTAATCTAATTTTAGCAGTGTTGGTCTTTAAATTTATCGCTCTTATTTTCTGTTGCCATGTATTGCTGACCATATTTTTTTTAAAATGGTAGGGACGTTTTTAAGATTTTATATATTTTTTTTTTAAATTTTGGTGCAAAAACAATTTTTCAAAATGTTAAATTAAATGACATTTGTTCATTTTTTTTTTTTTGATAATTTATTCATTTTGGATTTTGAAATTTTCAACCCCTGTCCCAAGATGTGCAGAGATAATCTTGGAAACACTTATTTACCTTAATTTTCTGCAAACTTCAAAAAAACATCGAGAAAGCATAAGTTTAAAATATTTTGGCTCTGACCCTAAATCGTAATTCAAGTTCACTGTGTAGTTTTAAAAGTATTTTTTTTAAATTTAATTTTTTTTTTTAATATAGAGAAATATTAAGATTAGTTAAATCAGTCAGTTAAGTGCCATACGTGATACACGCTTTGGGCGATTATGTCTCTTTCGAGACATGACTGACTGGGCAGAAGATTATCCCGCAGTAGGTTGCCATTGCTTTCTGCGGTAAACTGGTTGCTAGCCAAGGATATAGAACCAAATCTGTCCTATTATTTAACCCATAACTAGAGGGAAGGGACGGATTAATACCTTTTCCAATGGTATTTGTGCGTAAGTGAATGCAAGAAATTCAACTGGAATTTGAACTCAGCACCCCGATTTTATGTCTACCAAAAGAATCTGTCACTAACTACGAGTTAAATAAAGTAAACTGGGCTCTCCAATTTTGGGTGACAACGAATCCGAGAGAAGGAAAATTTAATTCCAAACTGTAAAAAAAGTAACGGGAAACTACTTCTTCACTATCTTTCCAAAGAAGTTACGGTAATTCAGACAATAAAGAAAATGAATCTGTATAGAGAGTTATGATCGCCTACGTACTGAAATGATACGGCATTATTAGTAAAAATAAATATCTGAAGAAAAAAAAATCAGGTGGTAACAGGTGTGCACAAAAAGTAAATTCATCAACTCGATTCGGTAGACGGGATAAATTTCAAAGTGGGATCACAGATCGCTTGTCGACTAGGACCTGCTCAACCATCGTAGCTGACACCTTCTTCGTGTCCCTTCAGAACGTTGAAATCATAGCTCTCCACAACTTCCTGCCCCTTGTAGCTCTTTGTAAATTTTTATCTCCCCTAAACCCTGCTCCATCTATTTACATTAAGCACTATTTTCCTCTGCCTTTCTTGTTAGTTTCAAACTTTCCCAGCCCTTTATCCTCATTATGTGTCTTAAATGTCTTTTTTTATTATTATTATTGTTTCCATTTCCTTTAAAAACCACGTCCTTGCTCATACGTTCCGTTCAACCACATTTCTTTTCCCCCCAATATTTTTTTCATCTGTGCGTAGATGGGCAGCGGGCGATTTTCAAGGGCAAATAAAAAATTAAACAAAACATTATCTTGAAGGCAACTCGAACTGTCTCAGCTTGCAATATTGGTACAACATAATCAGCGTAGCCCCCATCCAATATTGGGTCTTATTGTGCGAAGTCCAGCTGAAATAAAACATTTACGTACCAAAAAAGTAGTAATCACCGATATTACCCCGTGAAAAGAAACGTTAATGGTTAGCAAACACGCTTCTCAATCCACTAGGAGAAAGTTTGATCCTTCCTGGATCTGAAGTCTTGCGGTATTGAGAACTTTTATTTTATTAACAAAGATTTACGATTAGCTTCATCATGAACGTGGGTCAAGGGTTTAGACAATTTTACTCTAGGTAGACTGGCCGGAGATGCTCAATATTATTATTAATTGATTGTTATTTGAAAAAGGTTTCTAAAAACGTTTATTTCGGCTAAGGTCAAACATAAATGAACGCATCCTAATAAAAAAAATTAGTGTGGTTGATCATGTCCGACAGGGTAAGAAGTTTGATCCTCACCAAATACCTCCATGTCTATAGTAGTTGCCTTATGCGTTTAAGAAAAAGTAAACTTTTCAAATAACATGGCCCATCGAAATCTACAAGAGCCATACAGTGCTAAGTATTCTTTTTTTAATGCCGTGTTCCTTCAGGACGTGGGTGATAATAGTTCTTCACAAGTTCCTCTCTTTTGCACCTCTAGTTGGGTAGGTTATTCGAGGTTTTAACTGCCCTTCTTTACCATTCTCCAAGCCATTTCCTCACTGAGCCTCAGAAACTCAAACTTCCTGATATTAAGCGTCTTTTTTACTTCCATGCAGTCATGGTATTCTCAGCATCCATCAAGTACTTCAAGTCTCTTCATCTGCGAGGAAATTCTAAAGCATTCACTAGCATATAGATTGATTGGTTGGATCTTGTTTTAAACGGTACGTCAACAGTGATGGGTCATTTTACTCAAAACAAGTGAATGTTTCTTTTTCCAAGAGTTGAGGCTCTCTGTTTGGTAGCTCCAATTAATTTTCAATAGATTGTGCAATCTGTCAATGTAAAGCTACTCTAGTCCTTATAGCAATATAAACAATTTTTTATTTATTTTACAATCAGTTGAAAGTGCCATACGTGATACACGCTTCTTGCGTGATCATTTCTCTTTCGATGCACGACTGACAGAGCAGAAAATTTTCCTGCGGTAAGTTGCTATTACTTCTGCGATAGAACCCAATCTGTCCTACTTCAGCCCATAGAATCGACGGATTAATACTTTTCCCAAGGATATTTGCGCTTAAGTGAATGCAATGAATTCAACTGGAATTCGAACTCGGCTCTCGGATTTCTTGTTCCGAGCCGATATCCACTGCACCACAATGTACTCAACTCACGCGCAAATAACATTGGGAATGGTATTAAAATATATTGGATAAAAAAGCCATTACTTCTTCAGAAATTACTTTGTTTCCGTTTCGAAATCCAAACGGAACAGTTATGAACTTTCGCTAATTTGAATGAGAGGAACTAAAAGACAGAAAACAACCTTGATAGGATATGCGTTGTGGTGCAGTGAATTTTGGTTCGGAACAAAATATATAGTAAAGCAGAGTTCGAATTCCAATTGAATTCATCGGATTCACTTATGCGCAAATACCCTTAGGAAAGGTATTCTGTTTCTTCTTCCTCTAGCTATGGGTTAAATAAAACAGATTAGGTTTTACAGCCTTGGTTGGCAACCAGTCTCCCGCAAAAAAAAAAAAAAAATGGCAATCTACTGTGGGAAAATCTGCCAGGTTAGTCATGTCTCTTTCGAGACATGATCGCCCAAGTGTGCATCACGTATAGCACTTAACTGGCTGATTTCTTTTACAAACCCTATTATCTGGCCGGAAGCAACATCTTTAAACAATGTTTTGGGGTTTGTTTTTTTTTTACATATTTTTGTGACATTCTCTACCATATAGGAGGACTGATATTACGTAGCGGTTCAGCAATCTTTTTCTTTTTGTTTCTAACGAAATTTTCTTATTTCTTAATAGGTTTAGCTTTACTTTTGCTATTTCAATATCCCTTTAAATTTCTGTCACATTTCTCCTGTTAAAACATTTAAAAAGTATCGTTTGTTTTTGTTTTTTCTTTTATTCATGAAAGGTAACATCTTGTTAAAAACCCGATCCATCAAGTGAGAATTGTAAAGACAATCTCAAAAAGCTTGGGTATTTGAACGACAAAAATGAATATCAACACGTTTCGTGCTTCAAAAGGACTTCTTCAGACAAAGCTTAAAGTTTTGATTTTGAAATATTTACGTTTACGAGGTCTCCATACATGAAATTTTTTTTTTTTTTTTTTTTAAGTTGCTATTTTGAAAAGGTATGATGAACTTTTCCGTTAGAAAAAGGTTTCGGAAATACTTTAATTTTTAATCTTTAAATAGATGTAGCAATGACGATACGACATTTGTAGTTTTCTTTAAATTATCATTTATCGTAGCATATTTGTTTGTATATCCATCGTTGTAAACAAGTTTTAGTCTAACTTGTTTGCAACGATCTTAGATTTACTGTTTTCAAAACAAGACATTGTGAATAGTCGCATTTTTTTTTCCAAAAGTCAATAAAGAATTTAATTTATTTTTTTTGGTGATTTAAGTTTATTTCGAAAACCGCCAATAAAGCATAAATGGCATCTTAATTTTAAAGTTTTTGAAAAATTTCAAGTAGGTCATCTCTACTGGCGCAACATAATCTTCCTACACTTTCATTGATCATTTACCAATCTTAAATCCAAAGTACGCATTACGTTTTATACTGGAATCATGCAAATCGAGGATTTCATTGAGAGAATAAGGTACATAACTTCAGACTAGTTTTAATTCTTGAAAAAAAAATTTTTTTTTAGGTTTCAATGAAAAATCAATCTAAATCAGGAAAAAATCTGCAAACTAAAAGATGTTTAAACTTTTCTAACCCTTCTTTTTAAGAGTTAAATTGTAGTTTATTCAGGCCAAGAATTCTCCTGATTTTAACAAAATTCTCTTGTTTATTCATGAGTGCGATTAAAGTCGGAAAAAAGAGAGCGATGGCAAAAGCTTTTGCCGACACGTTAGAAGGCAAGAAACGGATACAATATTAGAGGGGCACTTTCATGTATTAACACCGGCCAATGAATATATACGTATTTTTATACATTTAATAAATAATTTCATTTTTCTTACTTTAGTCAAAAATTAATCACACGTCAATTTTAATCAACCAGCAAAAGAAAATAAACTATTTTTAAAAAAGAAAATTTAAAATATAAAAAATAGAATATAGATAAAAAAAGTATTTTATGATGATTTTCTTTTTACAATCCCTCATATCGCAATTCTGATTTTTACATTAGAAATACAATATTGCAATAAAAAAATGCATTATTAAAGATATTTATTTTTAAAATTTCAAACTAAAGTTTTTTTTTAGTTCAAATGGTGATGTGAATAGATTGATTATTAAAATATGTACAAAAAAAAAAAAAAAAAAAAGATAAAAAGTGAGGTACAGCACATCAGGTCAGAGTTTAAAACATAAGAAAGAAAGAACTTTGCTAAAGAAATAAGAAAAATTAACAAAAATATTGATAGATTTGATCAGGTGTTTTTAAAACTGACACGTCTGCATCTACATGGGTCATGAATGCTATTTCTTATGCTACATCTGGTTATAATTTTCTTTTCAGAAAATTTTTATGAGAAAAATATTTCAAAGCAAAATAAACAAGACTGTCCATTTATTTTTTGTTACCCACTTTTTTACCTTGTTGAGATTTTTATGAACATCAGCCAAAAAAAACTGAAAACAAAATTACATTTTTAAATTTAAAATCAACAAAATTAATGATTGGAACGCGTGGTTTAAACGAAAAAAATATTAAAATCGGCGTACTTTTTGTTTATTGATGTTATTGTGAGATTCTGATCAAATGTTTAAAAAAAAAAAAAATTAATAACTGAATTTTTTAAAAGAAAGTATGTAAAAAAATAGAAATAAAAACTCATTCGTCCAATTTCATTCTTACAAAAATAAGAAAAACGTGAAAAAGTAGAGTAAACCAAAAATTTTATATCAAAATGTTTAACATGAAGGCTAGAAAAATTGTGATTTCTAGATTTGTAATGGATAGAGAGATGAGAAGAGACTGAAATACGGACGAATAGCAACGGATCGAAATTCCGCAAAGTACATAAGACCTGACTATATAGAGAGAGAAGACTGCAAAAGTTTTTATAGATTTTTTTTTTAACTACTGAAATCACATTTATAGGAACAGAGAAAGGAAATAGAAGAAAAAAAAATTAAAAAAAGGATTTATTATAATATTGAGAAAAATTCCTAAAAAGTACATTTTTGGGGAAAGAAGAAATTGAAAAAAAAAAAAAAAAAAAAAAAAATTATAGTTAAAATTAAAATACCTTGGGAAATTTCCACAAGAGCCACTTAATTTAAAGACAAATAAATAAAAAATAAATTAACACCAGGAAAAATAATTCAGTTTTTAAAATCTTTTAAGAGCGTAAAGCATAGAGCGTATACAACGTATACAATTCTTTCAATTTCATGGTCTTTTTGCTTCAAGCTGAAAATGTGTGTATGAAAGAACAGATTTTTTTTTTTTTGGAAAGTACTATGTAGTAGAAAAGAACAATACACTACTATGGTTATAGTTTTAATTATTCTATATTTAAAATTTTAAAAAAGACTACTACTTCAATCAATGAAAAGGTTCTTAAATTAAGTAATTATTTTTATTTTTCCAAGAAAATTACCAATGTTTCGATTCTTTTGACATACAGCCTTAAAAGAGATTTAAAAAGCGAAAATACGTTTTTTTTTGTTTTGTTTTTTTTAATTTTTAACCGAGAATCTAAGAGAAAAGAATATTTGAATATATTTTTATGTACAATTTTTTTTTTTTAATTATGAAGATTTTTTTTTTTTGAGTTAAGGTATATATATTAAATTTAGAATTCTTTTCATTTTGGATGTAAAGCAAAAACTATATAGAAGAATTAGATCTTGAATAATAGAACAATTTTTTTTTAAACAAATTTTAAAACTGAATGCATAAGTAATGTAAGAATATGTGTGCGTGTTTATGTCTATGTAAAAATCGAGGAGGTAAGAATTATTAAAAAAACGATAGACCGACAAAAGTTGATTATTCTATATAACCCAACAAATATTTTAAAAGCAAAATGTTAACTTACTGTCTCACTAACGTTAAGGTAAAAATAACCATGTTCATCAGCACCTGTAATAAGTCATTTCAAACTGACAACTGTAGTAGTAGTAGTGAGAAAGTATACAGTTTGTCTCCTTGTCTGCCTTGGGTAAAGAGAGTCTGCCACGGTAACCCCTCCTTTTACCAATGTTATTATTATTATTATTATTATCTTTATTCTTTTGTTGTTTTTTTTCTTTTCTTTTTCCTTCTTCTCTTCACAGTGCGCCCTCGTCGTCTCTTCGTTTCTTTCTGAGTCTGTAAAAAAAAAAAAAAAAAAAAAAAAAACGTGGCCACGGTGGCGGGAGAAAGAGGAGAAGGAGGAGTAGACTTAGTAAAGCGTGGTGGAAGGTGCAGAGCCGGGGGTTGTAGTGAGAGAAGAGTTTAGTGACGTGGTAGCAGGAGAAGAAGCGGCGTCACTGACGCTGATGACGTTGTTGTAGTTGTTGTTGTTGCTCGCTGCTGCTGATGATGATAATAGCCGTATGCGTGCGTGTGCGTATGTTTCTCTGTACGCATGTCAGCGCGCACAAGTGTGCGTGTGCGCGCGTGTGTGATGTATACGGCTATGTCTATTTTCTTCACACGTTCTTCCGCCTTCTCTCTCTACCCGAGACATACACACACATGCACACACACATACGCACATATTAACATAGACATACACAAATAAAATACGCTTTTTTACAACTAGAGAGTTTATTTATTAAGCAAGTTTAACTTTGTCAGACCCACGGTTAAAGAGAATGAGATAAAAAGCAGGAAGACTGTATTGCGCCAATCAAATGCGTTGGACATTTAAAATTCTTCCTGAAAATTTAATTCAAAATCCTACCTTTGCAATAATGCAGCATGAACTTTGTTTCTGTGTGTGTGCGCGTGTATGTGAGTGTAAAAAAACGTATGAAGATGTGTGTGTGTGTGTGTGTGTATGTCTGCGTGTGTGTGTGTCTGTGTGTGTACATAAAGGTTGTAATAATGTATGCTGAGTTGCGGTATTAGACAAGATTATGAAGAAGATTAATAAATCTTTGATTGTAAAAAATTGGGGGAGTGGGGAGGATCGGAGTAGTCGTGGTAACGCGCACACACATAAATAGATATATATATCAATACAGATATATACGTACAGATGTTTGCATAAGTGTGTGGTGTGAGGCCTGGAGGAGCGATTGTAGAGTTTAGTTAAGGTAAGTATGCAACATACGCTTACAAACATAGATAGATAGATAGATAGATAGATAGATAGATAGATAGATAGATATGAACAGACTGAAATAGATAGATAGATAGATAGATAGATAGATAGATAGATAGATAGATAGATAGATATGATTTTGATATGTGTGTGCTATTCTAACTAAAATAAACTGTATGTGCGCGCGTTTTTTTTAGTTTGTGTGTGTGTATCCATATTTCCCTTTTCAATAGGCCATACCCACCAGTCCTCTAATTCACACACACACACAAAATCTGTACAAATAGTTAGATTTATATACAGATATATGCATGTATCAAGTGTGTACG
>JBBBDQ010001412.1:7797500-7862500 GCA_037127315.1 Ascarosepion bandense | reverse complement strand
GAATGTAAGTTTTTATTATCTTGGGACTAGACTATATCCATTGGATTTCTTAGAAGAGCCCGTAAGGGGTGGAGCCGGATATTTTTGTATTTAAGCAGAGTCTTTATAATTAATGTAAATTTGTATATTTAATCTTAACTTTGGATTTAGGAAATATATATTTCCTATTAAATTTTTAATTTTTAATTATTAATTAGATCACCATTTGGAAGCCGTTGTTTCTATTAAATTTTAAATTTTAAATTTCTATTCTTATACCTAGTCACTTGTGTATGTGGTGTTGAGTGTCTTTGAATTCTAGGCAGAGTAGCTAGAGTGTAAGTTTTATTTATATATATCTAGTGGCTAGACTATATCTTTTAGGATTTCTTAGAGGAACAGGTTTTGGACTGTTTTAAATTAATGTTTTGGACGTTGTAAGAATTCTTTCTTCGTTCTGTATTCACTCCGATATATATATGTGTGTGTGTGTGTGTGTGTGTGTGTGTGTGTGTGTGTGTGTGTGTGTGTGTGTGTGTGTGTGTGTGTGTGTGTCGGAAAAGGGATATATTCGAGACAGTTAAGCGGTTTAGGCAAATGCAACCAGGTAGTACAATCTAGCATGTAGACGTAATGGACGGTACTCGTCGTATGCAGTATCCTGAGACGTAGACGTAGTCAATAGATGTAGACCAATAGTCGTAGACCTCTAGGCGTAGATCTCTAGTCGTGTGGACGTAGACCTCTAGCGGTAGATCTCTGGACGTATACCTCTGAGCGAAGACCTGTAGACGTCCTCGCTTTTGCCTGTATATATAGCTGGCAACTAAGACCCACCCTTTCAGAGTGAAAAGAATGAAATGTAACTGTCTTTTCTACTTTAACAGTTTCTTTTCTCACACTTCCTGCGCCTTTGGAACTTCCTTCTGTATACTTGCTTCTCTGATAGATACAATCCCCAAGAGCTTAAGTGCAAGACCAATTACATTCTTTTATCGCTTTGATTCTGATATGTCCTGGAAAGGGATCTATATCTGATTTGAGGTAGTTAAGCGTCTTAGGCAAATGCAACCAGGTAGTACAATCTAGCATGTAGACGTAATGGACGGTATCTGTCGTATGCAGTATCCTGAGACGTAGGCGTAGTCAATATCCGTAGACCAATAGTCGTAGACCGCTAGTCGTAGATCTCTCGTCGACGACCTGTAGACCTCTAGTGGTAGACCTCTGGACGTAGACCTGTAGACCTCTATGCGTCCTCGCCTTCGTCTGTATTTATGGCTGACACTAGCCAATCACATTACTGTAAGAGGGAACCAAGGCGTATGCATATTCTTTACCTATTTATTGCATCAATATATATATATAATCCACATTGCTACAAGAGATATTGCTGTCCTTCGGCATCCCCTATAGCAGTCCCTTCACTTCTTAACCACATTTCTGTCTCTTCTTCGGCGTCGAAGAAAATGCCCAGCACTCACTGCCATACAGGAGGATATATATCATGTAACAGTTCAGTACTCTTTTCCTTGTTTCGAGATAATTTTTTCTATATCTTTGTACTCTGCTTAGCTTTTAGAATGCTTTCTTGTCTATCCTACCTTTCCTCCAGATTTTTCTGAAGCTGGCAAGAAAGCTGAATGCATTGTTGTTAGCAAATTACGAATTGCAAATCGGAGATACCAAAACCAAATAATTGCGGAAAAGTACATTCTTCTTTGTTGCCATTTGTACGACGTTTCGGGCGTTGTACGCTCCGGCCTTCTTCAGATGCGAGAAAGAACTTCTTCGGTTCAAAATACCTAGCACCTGAAGAGCGCCGGAGAGTACAACGGCCGAAACGTCGTGAAAATGGCAACAAAGATGAGAACAATAGTCCGAATGCTGTAAATACTGTAAATACTACCTCATCTCAGAAATATAGACAAAGACTACATTCTTCTTCTTTATGTGACGTGTATTTTTAGATCGTAGACGATTATGACCCTCCACATCTCACTATCCGTTGTCGCTCTTAATATCCCTCCTCCTGTTACCCCATACAACCCCCACTCTACCATCCATCAGCTCAAGTTAATCAAGTATGCCATGCGTTGCTTTCCCTTGTTTCTCTTTCCCTCTATGTGTCTCGTTAGCGTCAGGTTCTCCAAGCCCTCCTTCCTCATTCAGTCAGTTAAGTGCCATACCTGATACATGCTTGGGTGATCATGTCTCGAAAAAGGTATGACTGACTGAACAGAAGATTATCTCGCAGTAGGTTGGCATTACTTTCTGTCTTAGACTGGTTATCAATTAAAACTACAGAACCTAATCTGTCCTGCTATTTGATCCATAGCTGGAGGGAAGAGACGGATTAATACCTTTCCCAAAGTTATTTGCGCATAAGTGAATGCAAAGAATTCAACTAGAATTCGAACTCGGCTCTCCGGTTCCTCGTTCCGATGCAATAGTCAATGAACCACACGCACATGCTTTCTCATTGCATGCCTCAAAATCTTCAACTGTCTTTTCCTGATATTATGTATCAGTTTCCTTCTCCTGTTCATCTTCTCCAAAACCTTGTTGTTGCCCACTTATTCCGTCCATTGTATCCTCAGCATCCTTCTGTAGAACAATATTTCGGTTGCTTCAAGTCTTTCCTTCGTTACTGTATTGAAGAAGTGATATTACATAACAACCCAGTACTCTCTTTTTTTCCGGGGAAATTTCGGATCTCCGCATCGCGCTTTCCGTTCTCTGTTACACGTTTTTAAAATCATTTTACCCCAAGCAAGGCGGTACCGCCACTGATGTTTAAGGGGTTACATAAGAGAGTTACAGTTTTAGGCAGGAGAAGAGTGAAGAGAAAGAAGAACCTGCTACAGGGGAAGAAAGAGAAAGCGCAAGAGAAGGATATGAAGACAGGAGTGAAGACAGTTACGAAGGCAGAGAGAAATAAAAAGAACAAGATACACAGGGCGATGTAAAAAGAGCTGGAGCTAAGTAGATAAGAGAGGGGAATTGACTTAGCATTTAAATTCCTGGAGGTTGGAGCCGTAAGTAAAGCAAGTATATGGAAGGGAGTTCCACTGGCGGGAAGCGCGAAATAAGAAGCTGATGGAGTAGAATTGTCGCCTGCATTTGGTTGATCTGACTATAAATGGGTGGGACCTTGTTGCCAGTCTGGTTGCCCGAGTAAATTCTTGTGGAAGAGCACCAGTCCCAGATATTTAAATTTCTGTACCTGTTTGATTTTAGTATCCCCAGTACAAATACGATGAATGTTTTTAGAAGTTAATGATTATACCAAAATCTTTATACTACAGTTTAACTCCAAACTACTGTTAAGTATAAATTGGGGCTTTATAGATAAAATAAGGAGGAATTAGAAAATGTTATGTTGAAAGGACATTGGCAAGACGGACAGAGGAAAGCAGCGTATAAGCTACATAACAAGCGTGTGTAAATGGTTAAGACCAGGGATTTGGAGAGATAACGAAAAAACGAAATAAAAAAAAAAAATAAAAAAACAGGAGAGCTATGATTACCAACGCCCGGAAGAAGAAAACACATACGGGTAGGCTAATGTTTACCCAGTCGACATAATCTACCAGTATTTGTATATATCTTAACTATTCTAGGCATCCGTTTATCTTACATAAAGGTAGCAACCTGTTTGGTCAATATTCAGTCTTTTGTTGGAGAAACTGTAGTGACCTCTCCAAGGGGCTAGCCTGGGTGATGGTATATGGAAGCCGAACGCAACCGCGTTTACATGGACCTCTATTCTGCCGTAACGCCAAGATCCAAAAGAATACAGGGCATTATATTTGGGAAACGGCTTGGCTGCAAGAGTTTCCGAGAAGTTTTCACCGATGGCAAGCAACGGTCACCGGGGCTCTACTCCGGGTTTTCTCTCCATTTATTTATTTCCATAAGTTTTTATTATATATATATATACATACACAAAGATGGGCTTACACACACACACACACACACACACACATATATATATATATATATATATATATATATATATATATATACACACACTACCGGCTATAATTATTAGGCCACCCCAGTGTTTTAAAAAATGATCTATTTCATACTATTTTTTAGTATTTATTGCACAGTGAATAATTGTAAATGAAAATAGAATGGTTCTTTTGTTAATACTGCACAATAACACGTGCATCAATTGAATTTATAAATATTTAATAACTAGCAGTATAGCCAGGCTTTGCTCGGGTGTAATGAAAGCTTTAAAACTAATCCATGGTCTTGGAGCTCAGACACAGCCTAAAGAATATTTGTATGAAGTTTGCTGAGAATCGGATAAAAATTGTGGATTTGTATAAAGGACATGAAAACAGATAAACAGACACACACACAAACATCTTGCCTTATATATATATATATACATATATATATATATATATATATATATATATATATATATATATATATCGATTTTCTGCACTATTGTAAGAACTGCAACCTTGAAACTTCTGAATATCGTTTCTTATGTATTTGTCCATGAGTGTATCAAATTTGATTAAAATCGGACCACTCCTTCTATAACCCGATTTTTTCGATTATTGATTTTCGATATTTATCGGGGGTCCCTCGCCACAAAACATAGCTAAGAACACTCGCAGACGCTTATAGTGCAACTGTGTAAATTTTCAAGAAAATCGGTTCAGCCGTTTCGGAGTCTATAGTAACGGACACACACACACACACACATATACACACACAGAGGCAAAGTTCCATTTATCAATAAGTTTAGATTACCTATATTGCAGTTTCATCAATGAAATAATGAAGAAAATTCAGGATGATTCGGACGAGTTCATCTTTGCTTCCTTGCCTGGTAAAAGTTTGCAAATTAATAATAACAAAAGAACCATTCTCTTTTCATTTAGAATTATCCACTAAAAATAGTATGAAACACATCATTTCTTTTAAAAAAGTGGCCGGAAGTATATATATATATATATATATATATATATATATATATATATTACGAAAGGAAATAGGGTTGTTCCAACGAGAGAAATTGGTATAGAATAAAAAGTGTGAGAGGGCATGAACGTTTAGTTTGAAGTGTATATTTATCGTTGTATAAAGATATTATACATATTATGATATTTTAAGTGTCCATAATGGTATTTGTGATGCTACAAGTGTTTCGAGTCTAAGATTGACTCTCTTCAGGGGAATAAATTTGTGGCTTTACATATCGAGTTCCTTTTGTTTCTGAGGACCAAGTTGTTGTTTATATATAGGTAAGTAGAAAACTGAAATAAAAATAAAAGTGAAGATAAAGAATAAAGAATAAAGAAATAAATCAAATCAATGAAGTAAAAAATAAAAAATAAAGTAAATCCAATAAATCAAATGTTGGCGTGTTGAATAGTCTGTGTTTTCTCACATCAGCATAAATGGATAAACAAATAAATAAATGAATCAATCAAGTGCTTATCCCAATTTGAAATGATTTTGGTCTGGGGTCCCTCTTTAGTACTTAAAAATTATCTTCTAGGCGCCTTTGTTTATTTACATGTCTTTTTAGTCAGTTGGTTGCTTTTATTCCTTCGACGGTGTTTTAAATTTGGTGTGTGTGTGTCTGTGTTTGCGTGTATGTGAGCGCTCCTTGATTTCATCTTTATGTTTTAGAATTATTTTTTTATGGGTCATCTGGTCCTTTTCTGTTGTTTATTTTATATATATATATATATATATATATATATATATATATATATATATATATATATAGTCATCCGCCGACAGCTCTGTTTCACTGTATCACAGCTCCTCAGTACGGTTAGACAGCCGATTGCTTTTTACCCAGGATTGAAACCCGACCGAATTGGTGTCAGTCGGCGATTCTACCTCTGAGCTATGGGCGCTCGCTAGAAGGAGGCAAATAGATTCTATAGCTGGCATCTATATATGCCAGCTGTAGATTCTATTACGAAAGATACTGGGAAAATACTCGACTTCCAATATCGTTTCATATATATATATATACGAAATGATATTGATTGGAAGCTGAGTATTTTCCCAGTATCTTTCGTAATAGATTCTATAGCTGGCATCTACTTGTACAAGGGAGTGAACGTGTGACCCAAATGAGGTGTAAAGAATGGGACCACATTGAACGGACCTGATTGGTTTTGGAGCTTATTATCGTCGTTAGAATTAGTTCAGAGAACATCATGATTTTTCGGAGTGTCTTCATAAAAATTATATCTTCTGCGAATATGTTTATTCAGTTAAGTGCCATACGTGATACACGCTTTGGGTGATCATGTCTCGAAAGAGACATGACTGCATGAGCAAAAGGTTATCCCGCAGTAAGTTGCCACTGCTTTCTACGGTAGACTGGTTGCTAGCCAAGGCTATAGAACCCAATTTGTCTTATTATTTAACCCATAACTGGAGGGAATAGACGAATTAATACTTTTCCCAATGGTATTTGCGCGTATGTGAATGCAAGGAATTCAACTGGAAGTCGAACTTGGCTCACCGAATTGTCGTTCCGAGTCGATATCCACTGCACCACAACGCACATGTGTTTATTAGTAATCTGAAAATTTTCCTTGATAGAACGTTAATGTAAACAGGAAGAGAAGCGAACAGAGAAGAGTTTTGATTTATTGGTTTAATATTTACATTTTATCAACACTTATTTAAAATAAAAAAAATAACTTAGGTATCTTAGTGGGTATCCGTTTAGATAAAGGTAACGCCCTGTTTGGTTAAAATTTAGTCAAATTTGGTGGTGAAACTAGAGGGACCTCACCAAGGCAAAAGCCTGGGTGATGGTATATTTATGCCGGGCGCAACCGAGACTACATAATCTTTCACTCGGCTGTACCAACAAAATTCAACGGAATATATGGCATTTGGTGACGGCTTACCTGCTGGAGTTGCCGGAAAGTTTTTTGTTTTGATAGCAAAACGTCTCCGGGGTTCCACCCCGCGTTTTCTGTCACGATTCACTTCAATAGCATTTTTCATTTTTTTAGATACGACCGCAAAGCAGTGGAAGTTTAATGTTTTCTTTCTTCTAGGTATACTGCTTTCCTGAGCTGTCAAGATCCTTCTATCCAAAACAGCTAGTCATGAGGCGCCAGGTTTCCACATTCGACCATTCTCTGGCTTGGAGCTGGACTTCGTTGTCACAGGCTATTTGAGACACATACAACGGAAGCATTTTATAATAAGTGGAAGCTTGCCCCCCCCTATCATCCCTGGTTATGACAATCTTTGGAACATAATGTACATATCAGCCAGTTAAGTTCTATATGTGATGCACACTTCGGTGAGCATGTCTTGAAAGAGACATGACTGAATGGGCAGAGATTTTCTCGCAGTAGGTTGGCATTATTTTCTGTGGTAGACTGGTTGCCAACCAAGGCTACAGAAGCCAATTTGTCCTGCTATTTAAACAATAGCTGGAGAGAGAAGCGACGGATTAATACTTTTTTCGAGGGTATTTGTGGGTAAGTGAATGCAACGAATTCAACTGAAATTCGAACTCGAAATTCAAACTCGGCTCTCTAATTTCTCTTTCGGAGTTGATATCCACTGCACTACAACACACATGTACGTATATAAGTATTATATACATCACAGGTTTCATGGACTAAAGTCTTAACTATAACATTGTAATATTAAATGTATTTTGGAAGATTCTTATCTATCGCTATATATATATATATATATATATATATATATATATATATATATCCGACAGATCTGTTTCGCTGTATCACAGCTCATCAGTACGGTTAGACTCCGATCGCTTCCTAACCCAGGATTGAAGCCCGACCGAATCGGGGTCAGTCGGCGATTCTACCCCTAGGCCACGAGCGTCCGGTAGAATAAGGCAGACTTTTTAGCGCGTATAAACACGCCCAATAGCTAGGGTGCTCCAATTCATTATCGAATGAGCGGTGCGTAAATGCCGGAGTAGCTACTGTTTACAAAGTCTCCCACTCTTCCAGAGTGCTCAATCAGGGTGTGAGAGCGTAAGATGTGTGATCGATGAATTGTCGTGTAAATTAAACAACAATAAAAATAAAACTGACATTTCATTTTAACAGATATATTTATCAAAACTTAGAGTGAAGGTATGTTGCCAGACATAGTGTTTTCCAGCGGCCTGCCTCTTGATCCAGGATAGCATTACCTCCTCACGGTCTTTTATGTTGACCTCCGTGTTGAGTCTAAGGCCCTGTGGGGAGATGCTCTGTGGGAGATGAACGGAGGCTTAACGTCACCATCATAAATGATCTCTCCAAACACCTTCGTAATTACCATTACTCTATGAGTTGAGCTGAGTCACCCCGGTCTAATACTTGGCAGTCCGACTGATGTGTAACACCCTTTGTATTTGTTCTCTCGTTAAATATGTATGTTTCACTAATACTCGAATTCGTTTTTTTTTTTCTTCCGGACCTATCCTGGGTCCACAACAAAACTTAATAGCTTGATCCACATGTAAAAGAAGATTAAAAATAATGAAGGCATTACTAATAAAAAAAGAGAAATCCTACACTTAATAGCATCAACTATGAACATGGTAACAATGTACTTACTGTGTTCGAAACTTAACATACACAAGACTATATATGCATAAACTTTCCACAAGTAAAACAAAATTAATTCTTGATAATGGCTAAAAGTATAGCCGAAAGCGATCGAAAGTACAAAACCTTTGGACAATTCTTTTATAATTTGAGTTTCGAAAAGAAAAAAGGAAACGAATACATAAAAAATTATATGAAAAACATTAATGATAATATCTTGTCTGTCAATTTTAATAAAGACCTGTATAAAGGAGAAACTGTTGCCCAATTACACAACATACATACATACATACATACATACATACATACATACATATACAGCAAAGAGGGCACAAATTCGAATCCAGCTAAAGTGGGTATTTTTCTTTCATAAAATGTGTCGGTTATTCACGCCAGTAGACGAAAATAAATAAACAGTTTATATATATATATATATATATATATATATATATATATATATATAAGTGATGCATCTATTGATATCTAGTTATCCATTAAAATAATATTTATAGTGATGGCCACATGCTGGATTAATAAATAAAAAATCCATTACTTCTTTAGAAATTACTTTGTTTCCGTTTCAGAATCCAAACTGAGTAGTTACGAGCTTTCGATAATCTGAACGGGAGGAACTTGCTTAAAAGGCAATATACAATCTTGCTAAATCGATGAGACCTTTTGTGACCAACTCAGTTAAAAGTATGTCGCATCTAACGACAGTTTCTCCTAAAAAGATTCGAATTCGATGGCGCATTATTAATAAGTGTCTTCGAATATTCAGGCCGGTAGGCTGTGATAAAGTATACTCCACGTTATATCTGGGTCTTTCCATATTTTAATTTTAATTTCCTCACGTGGCTAGCTAATTTTGTAATTTTTTAAAAGTTTTCTACTTTACATGGAGACCTGTGATTAAACCATCTGATCTTAAAAGTATCTTTGGTTGATCCCAAAATAAGTTTTGTTTTCACCATTTAAGTAATGTACTTTATGTACTTTTGATTTGTAAATGCCGTCTTTTGTATTACAAAGTCCTTGAAATGGGCATCTATTTTTGTCCCTGCAGTTACATTCTTATTAACGATCTTGTTTTGTGCGTTGCTACTTAAGCTTCTGGCGTTTTGTTTCTTTATGAAATTTTCTAGATTACTAGTACAGCTATAACTCAGTTTGATTATATTCCTATTGAAAATTTTGTTTAGTTCTGAGCTTTTTGGAAACTGTTTATCGATCAGTTTTAAAAATATATTTGTCTTATTTTGGTTTTTACTTTTAAGTTAAATGGTGGGTTGAACCAGATAACGTTTTGCTTTCTATCATTTTTTTTTTATTTGTCTGTTTGGTTGCGGATTGTATCCTAATATGTTTTTAAAGACAGATTTTCTTAGTGTATCTTCATAATTCATTTTCTTCTCATCAAATATTGTTTTGTTTGAAGAATTGTTGATAACCTGTTCTCTATTCATTTGTGAATGTGCTTGATTATGCTTTTAGGGATGGTTAGATCTTGTGTTTATGTACTTTAAATTTGTGTTTGCTTTCATATATATAGAGGCATTGCCAGTTTGTAAATTTAATTCTACATCTAAATATTGGACTATTTTTCTATTTGTTTCGCTTATTATCTCAAAATCTAGTTATTTAAAAAGTTTGTAAAATGCTTTCCTTATTTGATCATTTTCTCTTTTGTTGTCCAAAGAACATCATTAAAATCCGTCATCTCTGTACAATCCGTGGTTGTCTATGTGGATTATTTTGTTGATTTTATTTAGAATGTATATAACCATCAATTCTGAAATTTCAGCTCCCTCATACGATCTTTGTGGAACATCAAATGTGCCGTTATTTGAATTTTCAATCCATGCTTTACCATAGTTAAAAAGTATTGATTTGCAGCAATGTAGGATTATATCCATATGTTCAAATGGTATGTTTATTTATCTTTTAGCGAAACTAAACGCTTCCATCAAACCTTTTTCAGAAATTGATGGGTAAAAATTATTTTATGTCATATTTAATGAACGTATATTGATTTTTGTTTCGTTTTTTTTTTTTGAACCAGGAAATGCAATCACTTGTGGCATTTTTTTCACTGTTTAACTTGTGTGACAGTTCTTAGTAAGTCACAAATAATTTTAATATTTGATGGCTTATTTACCCCCAATTCTGTTTTTGTTGAATTTATAATTCGGTATGACGGGTTATTAAGAATATCTTCTTTGTGCTCTTTGATTGTTAAGAAAGCTTGTATACCGGTTAAAATGAGCATTTTTTGGCTTAAATCCAATTTATCTGTAATAATTTTAGCTTTCTTGTTAATATTTTCGATGTAGGAATCCGGGACATTTTTGTAAGATTTGCTGAATTCCTCATTTATCTTTCTTTTATATTCACTTGGGTTTATTTCTTAAAATTGTCGGATTTGTCTCCTTTAATAAGGATGTTTTGTGTTTTTTTTTTTAATTTTTTTTACTTCAGGGTTTAATAATTTTTGGAAGTTATGTTTTTTTTTAAAATTTTATTTGGTCTAATATGGAAATTAAATCTTTTTCAAATTTAATTCTTTGATTGCAGGGGAATAACTTTTGGTTTTAAAACTGACATTGAAATTACTCACTTTTTTTTTCCTCCCCTCCTGCATATGTTTCTAGGAAAAAATAATCCTTTTCATCTGATCCCGGGAAGAAACTGTTCAATTTTTAGTCATAAATGCAGCATATATTCTTTTCGGCTTGATATTGGTATATTTTTCAGTGAGTGTGATATTTTGAATTCTTGCATTGTTGTTTGTTATTTTTCATTGTTGTTGTTTTTTTTTCGTATGTATATATACTAACCAATTATAGTTCAGATTTAAATTATATTAGACCAATAATCAGTTATATTAGAAAGCGCTCGATACATATTTGAAACGATATGAAGATTCAACAGGTAGAGCTTTTAGATATTTAGGTCGAGATGATCAGTCGGTTACGCTACCATAGTTTCGACCTTTCATTTATATATATACTAGCAGTATAGCCCGGCGTTGCTCGGGTGTAATGAAAGCTTTAAAACTAATCCATGGTCCTGGAACTCAGACTCCAGGGACGTTGGCACGAAAGACTAAAAAGCAGTAGTTGTTTCCAGTTAAAGCGAAACCGTAGACTGAAAAAAAAAAAAAATGAATCGATGTAAGTCAAATTTTGATTTCCTGGTATCGATATTAAATGAGTTTTTTTCGTCGTAAACTGGATTTTGAAGGCTAAATAAGTCCTCTGAGTAAATGATATCATGGCTGAGCCTAAGAAGTACAATTATACCTACTTAGAGCCAAACCCGAAGCAAAAACTAAAATAAAAGGGCTGAAAAAATGCAGACAGGCAGATAAACAGACACACACACAAACATCTTGCCGTTAATATATATATATATATATATATATATATATGTGTGTGTGTGTGTGTGTGTGTGTAATCGATTTTCTGCACTATTGTAAGAACTGCTACCTTGAAACTTCTGAATATCGTTTCTTATGTCTTTGTCTATGAGTATATAAAATTTAATTAAAATCAGACCACTCCTTCTATAACCCGATTTTTTCGATTATCGATTTTTTGATATTTATCGGAAATACCTCGACACAAAACCTAGCTAAGAACACTCGTAGACGCTTATAGTACAACTGTGTACATTTTCAAGAAAATCGGTTCAGCCGTTTCGGAGTCTATAGGTAACGGACACACACAGACACACACACACACACACACATGCACACACATAGAGACAAAGTTCCATTCATAAATAAGTTAAGATTTCATTATATTTTAAATAAATACCCATTTGTAAAAATGAAAGAATTTCAGCAAATTCTAGTAGCCTATAAATATTCATTAAAAAAAAAACATGTAAATAAGCCCCAAAAACACCGGGTACTCAAACTAGAATACAAAAAATCCAAACAATTTAAACAAAAGAACAGATAAAGAAATATAATTTCGTTCAACTCTCCTTACAACAATAGGATAAAAACAAAAATAGGGAAAATATTGTTCAAAATAAAATATAATTAATTTAATAGAACTGCTCAAAGAAAGAAACTTGCCCACTTAACAATAAATGTTTAACCAATAGTATACTTTTAAAAGCTATCGTAACAAATAACATTAATACAGACGAAAAAGGTTAATAAAAGCCACTGAAAAAGCTTTTAAAGAAAGGTATTATAGTCACAGAATGTCATTCGAAAGGAAAAAATACACACTGAATACGACCCTATCAAAATGCAAATGGAGCAAAGAAAGAAAACAATATCTCCATCAAAACCAAATGAGAAATCACAAAAAGATCAAAACTATACAGTATTAACAGCAAAAAATGTAAATTATGCTTAGAAGAAAATCTAGGGCGAATTCATTTTAAAAACCAATATAAAATTTTAAACAAGAAAACCGAAATTTTGGACAATGGTAGGCATATAAATAAATATTTACTTTGTCATCTAAGTACCAATTAAAGAATATACAAATAAATAAAATATATATGGCATAATCTTTAAATAAATAAAAAATAAATAAATATAACATACACTTAAAAAATGTAATAAATAAATAAACGAACATATATTAAATATACGTACCTCTAAGTTGTGTTTACATGTGCATAAATAAGTGTATCCACACGCAAAAACAAACCTCTACAAACGAACAATCTAAACTTATTTATAAATGGAACTTTGTCTGTGTGAATGTGTCTGTATGTGTGTCCGTTACCTATAGACTCCGAAACGGCTAAACCGATTTTCGTGTAAATTTACACAGTTGTACTATAAGCGTCTGCGAGTGTTCTTAGCTAGGTTTTGTGTCGAGGTACCCCCGATAAATATCGAAAATCGATAATCGAAAAAATCGAGTTATAGAAGGAGTGGTCCGATTTTTATCAAATTTGATACACTCATAGACAATGACATAAAAAACGATATCCAGTAGTTTCAAGGTTGCAGTTCTTACAATAGTGCAGAAAATCGATAATATATATATATATATATATATATATATATATATATAAGGCAAGATGTTTATGTGTGTGTCTGTTTATCTGTCTGTATGTTCTTTATACAAATCCACAATTTTTATCCGATTCTCCCCAAACTTCACACAAATATGCTTTAGGCTGAGTCTATACACTTCTAACTATTAAATAAAAATGAAGCCTTAGATAAACGATAAATATTTAATTTAATACATATGCACTATTGAACAATTACATATATGTGCATGTGCTCAATATGCGTGTAACTGTGTGCGCAAGCGTGCGCGAATATATATATACATATGTGTGTGTGTTTGTTTACTATCTAAAAGAAAGCAATAAAACTCCCACAATAAAATGGAAAATCTTAAATAAAACTAGAATATGTAAGTGTTTAAACGACCCATGCCCCTTATGTTTACATGAAAAACGATACGTTATTAATTTTTTTAAGAATAAAAATCTATTAAATAAACGTGACGAAATTAATGTTATATGTAAACATTGCAAAATGTTCACCTTAGAATATGGTGAATAAATCTTCATAAAACAATACCGATTAACTAACATATACCCGATAATTTGTTTTGTATTATGATATCATATTAATTTAATTGGTATTAATTTAATTGGTATTAATTTAATTGGTATTAATTTAATTGGTATTAAAATTTATGCAGGTTAAGATTATATAAAAAATTGAGGAAAAGATACACTTTGAACCGAAATTTTAAAAAAATTTACTTTAATCATACCAAGAGTCCCTTTAAGTCAAATCAAAATTAAAAAATTTTTTTTTCTTTCTTTTTTTGTTTTTCAGATGTCTGGGATACACAGAAATCTGAGAAAATAACATTGTAGCAATAATGTATACATCGCACTGGAAACAGAGCAGTCTAGACACTAACCGAAAAAGATGACACTTACCATTAGGCTTGAAAAAAAAAACCGTTTCCCCAAACATATAACTTGTATTTTCAAATTTAAAAGTCGACCTTCATTCTGATTAGTTAAATTAAACACACACATAAAATCTCGATTTTTTTCTGTCTCCCCCCTCCATATTTAACATATTTAACTCTTTAAATAACAAACGTATTGCTTTCTAGATTCAAATGTAAATCATTTTCACCACAATTATTCTACATTGCCTGATGACGAGGTAAAATCTCGAAACATAGAAATTTCCGTGTCGCAATGTAAATTAAATAAATTTTAAGTAATATATATATATATATATATATATATATATATATTAAGTAATATATATATATATATATATATATATTACTTAAAATATATATATATATATATATATATATATATATATATATATATATAGTAATATATATATATATATATATATATATATATATATATATATATGGGGAAAAATGACAAATCCGTAAAAAACGAGTACATAATCCCAAAAATAAAAAAAATTATATAATTAATATAAAATCTTAAACAGATAAAAATAGGGAGCTCAAAAGATATTATCCAGAGCAATATGAAATACTGAGAGGAAAACTCATCACATAATTAAACGGTTATACATTCATGATTTATTTCGGCAGTTGTAAAGATTACACACTGCTTTGTCAAACTGAAAAAAAATGAAATGTTACATTTAATTCAAAATATTCAAAAATAATTTAGCATAGAAAGAAAATAAGGTTAGATAAAGAGTGTAAGTGTATACAATTAAAAACTGCGAAAATGCAGGAAGTGTCACAAAATTAAGAATATATACAGATAAACACACATACACACAATACATACACACAATACATACATACAAAAGTAAAAATACATACATCAAATCAGAAAGACACACACACACACAAAAATATTTTAAAGGAAAGAAATATATACAAACACAAAGCAGGAGAATTTATACAGACATACACAAAATTAGCACACAGAGAGATTATTGTAAGAGGCCATATATGTACGCAATAATAGCACAAAATAAAATAAAAACAAATATAACCAAGCTAAAAGCTTTCCCGACAGCTATAATCTCCAAGGATTTAAATGTAAATTCAATAGTCATCTCCTATCTCAGTAACCTGCATCCTCTCTCTCTCTCTTTCTCTCTCTCTCTCTCTCTTTCTCTCTCTCTCTCTCTCTCATGCTTCTTTCTCCATTCACTCCACTCTCATCAGTATTCTCCTCCTTCTCTTACCCACTTCCTGACACCCCCCTATAACCTGACACTCTTTCTCATAACTTTCCCCCTATGTAACCCCTGCACAACAGTGGCAGTAAAATGCCTTGCTTGGGACGATATGATTATCAAAAAAATATTTGAACAAACTTTCCTCCCTGGCATATCGGCAGCATGACCTTATTAGATTGGCATTTAGGTCTCATATTCTTACTGTTGAACTAGCTATATCCAGCCGTAAGTTTCCTCCTATGTATCCCCCTGCAAAACAGTGGCAGTAAAATGCCTTGCTTGGGGCGATATGATTATTAAAAAAAAAAAAGAAACAATTTTTAAAAAAAGAAATCAAGAGAGGTCAAACAGTACACCTACCAATATATATATATATATTGAATGCTGGTGTCACATCTGGTCGAAGGCTCCTGCTATTCATCCCGGGGTTCTTGAGAAAATCCAACGGAGAATCTGCAATGTAATCGATCCCGACCTGGCAGCTCGGCTCCAATCACTTTCTCACGGACGTATGTGGTTTCCCTCTGTCTCTTCTACAAATACTTTCACGGTTTCTACTCCGATGAGCTTAGCTCCCTGGTGCCCCTTCCGCATGAATTCAATTCAGCAGCTAGACTAGAGGCTAGGTACCACCCTTTTACAGTGAAACCAACCAAATGTAATCGCAACTTCTACTCTACAGCTTCTTTTCTCGCATTTGCCACCTGTGGAATTCCCTTCCGTCTACTTATTTCCCTAACACCTAAAATCTCCAAGAATTTAAATGCAAAGTCAATTGCCATCTCTTATCTCCTTGACACGCATCTTTCCCTAACAATCCTTGTATCATGATATTCTTCCTTTTCACTATTCTCTTACACAGCTCACTTCACACTAATTTTCTCATTCTTCTCTTATCCATTCTCTAACACCTCTGTAACTTGTTCCTCTTTCTCATCACTCACATCTTATGTAACCCCCTACGCACCAGTGGCAGTACTGTCTTGCTTGGGGTGAAATGATTATAAAAGAAAAAATATTCTTAAATCTAACAACCTAACATTAAAAAAATAACAACTTTACCATTTAAACGCAAACTTAACAAAACACAGATATAATATTGCTTCTGCACGTTTATATAAGTGTGCATGAGCGTGTACCTGTGTATGTGCATGCATATATATACACATGTGTGTATGCATAACTGTATAAATACAAGCATGCGTACATAAGTTCAAACGATAATAAATAAAAATAATCAATTATTAAAATTATCACTCCCTAGAATCAATACTTATAATACCCACCGCCACCAAACCAAAAATGAAAACAAAATAAACAAATAAAACAGTGTTGAATATAAAAATAAAGCAATGAATATCTAATCTAAACTTATTTATAAATGGAACTTTATCTCTGTGTGTGTGTGTCTGTGTGTGTGTGTATCCGTTTCCTATAGACTCCGAAACGGCTGAACCGATTTCCTTGAAAATTTACACAGTTGTACTATAAGCATTTGCGAGTGTTCTTAGCTAGGTTTTGTGTCGAGGTACCCTCGATAAATATCGAAAATCGATAATCGATAATCGAAAAAATCGGGTTATAGAAGGAGTGATCCGATTTTAAACAAATTTGATACACTCATAGACAAAGACATAAGAAACGATGTTCAGAATTTTCAAGGTTTCAGTTCTTACAATAGTGCAGAAAATCGATAATATATATATATATATATATATATATATATATATATATATATATATATATAAAAGGCAAGATACAGGATCTGATCAAAATCAGTTTTTCAGACCTTTTATTTTAGGTTTTGCTTCGAGTTTTGCTCTAAGTAGGTATAACTGTACTTCTTAGTCTCAGCCATGATATCATTTACTCAGAGGACTTATTTAGCCTTCAAAATTCAGTTTACGACGAAAAAACTTATTTAATATAGATACCAGGAAATCAAAATTTGACTTACATCCATTCATTTTTCTTTCAGTCTACGGTTTCGTTTTAACTGGAAACAACTACTGCTTTTTAATCTTTCGTACCAACGTCCAAAGTGTCTAAACTCCAGGACCATGGATTAGTTTTAAAGCTTTGATTAAACCCGAGCAACGCCGGGCTATACAGCTAGTTTATTATAAATTATACTTAGAACATGTGCAAACTACAGTCTACTACACAATTGTACATTTTGTTTTATGTGCAATTTTGTAGCAGATTGTAGTTTGTACATGTTCTAAAGTATAATTTATAACACACACACACACACACACACACACACACACACACACACACACACACACACACACACACATATATATATATAGTTTTGGTCATAATTAAATTAGAACAGTACACATTTGCATTAAAAAGTGTTCAATACATTTATATTGCAGAACTTTTGAATATTTTTCATTTGTAAAAACTCGTTTACAAGTGAAATATATATATTTGTGCACGTGTGTATGTGCACGTGTGTGTGTGTGCGTGCGTGTGCCTGTGAGTGTGTGTGCATTTGTATATTTATATATATATATATATTTATATATTAATATTTATTACTTAATAATCAATATCATTACTATCAAATATTTAAAAAAATTATCATTTAATATCAATTATTTTATGTAAAAAAAAAATAAAATAAAAAAGCGAAACACAACATTACAAGTAGAGAAAAAAGACTAAAACCGTCAAAAGTTGAAAAAAATATCATCCCCAAAGGAAGGTAATAATCAAAGATAAAGAGTGAGGAAGCGAAAAATCTAAAGACCGAGTGTAAAATGGGAAAAAAAGAAAAGAACAAAAGGCAAATGATCACGACACTCTACACGTCCGCACACTCGTGTATACGGACAAAAAAGAAAAAAGAAAAAATGATAACGACACCCTACATGTACGTACATTCGCGTCGACAGAAAGGACGCCAGAGATCGCACATATGCACAGACGGGAAGGCGCACAAACACGTACACGGACAGAAACGATACGAAACTCAACAATAAATGCATAAAAAAGGGAAAAAAAAGCGAAAAACATGACTGATATCCACTGAGGAGTGGACGGACAAGTTCGCCTACGAAACTCCGGAGTCGGGATGCTAACGGTAGCATCAATCGGCCTTAATAAATTTTATTTACATTAATTTTCTCTGTCTGTCTGTCTGTCTGTCTGTCTGTCTCTGTCTGTCTTGCGCTCTCTCACACACACACTCTCTCTCTCCCTCTTCATATATATATATATATATATATATAGTTTATCGAGACTAAAGATGATTTTCTAAACATATATTGTTAAATATAATAGACAATGAATGTTTATTATGTTTAATCCTGAGCCTTTCTAAATACGATGTTTGTAATTTTTTTTTTTTGTAAGGTTGTATGATATATTACAGCTATAAACTTCTGAATATGTAAAAAATATATAAGTACTATACAAATACAATTTAGTAGACACAATATGTTATATATATATATATATATATATATTTTTTTTTTTTTTTTTTTATAAGCGTTTCACCCCGAGCAAGGCATGTCACTGCCACTACTGTGCAGGTGGCTACGTAGAGAGGAGAAAGGCTGGTTAAATATAGGACATAACAGAGGGTGGGTGATAGGCGGGTGAGGATACCGAGAATGAGGGTTGGGTAGATGAGAGTGTTGTGAGAATAGTTGGGAGTTAGTGTGATAGGAGGTGTCTATTGACCCTACATTTAAACACCTGGAGATTGTAACTGTCGGGAAAGCAGACTTGTGGAAGGGAGTTCCACAGGCGGGAAGCGCGAGAAAAGAAGCTGTTGGAGTAGAATTTACGGTTACATCTTATTTGTTTAACTGTAAAAGGGTGGGACCTAGTTGCTAATCTAGTATCTCGTGTAAATTCGTGCTTGGGCGGCACCAGTGATCTAAGCTCATCGGAGCAGAAGCCATGAAAGTACTTGTAGAAGAGGCACAGGGAAGCTACATCACGCCGGTGTGAGAGCGGCTGCAGCCGGTCTGCCAAGTTAGTATCAACCACGTTACAGATCCTCCTTTGTATTTTGTCAAGAAGCCCAAGGAGAGCAGCAGGGGCACCCGACCAGATATGGCAGCAATATTCAATACACGGGCGGATGGTAGATTTGTATATGTGCAGAATAGTTTCAGGTGGGAAAAATTTCCGGGCCCTGCACAGAGAGCCGACTTTCATAGCAGCAGATTTGGCAATGGATTCAATATAGTCATTCCATTTGAGGTCCGCCGAGAGTGTAAGGCCAAGGAGGCGTAGTATTTTACTCTCTGGGAGGCTAGCCTGTCCCATGCTAATGGGAGGTAGATGCGATAGTCTATGGTGGTTAGTTGATAACAGCTTTGTTTTGGAGGCATTGAAATTTACCAACCATTTCCTACCCCAGGTCACTACGGATTGGAGGTCCCTTTCCAGTGCGGCAGCGAGGTTCACTTTGTCGTCCAGACCTGGTTTCTGATCGATGCGGGAGTAGATTGTTGTGTCGTCGGCATACATGCCAACTTGGGATCTAATGGTGTCGGGGAGATCATTAATGTAGATCAGAAATAGCGTGGGACCTAGGATAGAACCTTGAGGGACGCCCGCGTTCGTCTGGTAGTTTTGGGAGGCATGCCCATTTAATACCACCTTTAATGTGCGGTTAGAGAGGAAGGACTGGATGAGGTCAAACAGATGTCCAGTTATCCCATAGCTCCGCAGTTTGCACAAGAGGCCAGCATGCCAGACCCTGTCGAATGCTTTGGAGATATCCAAGGCAACGGTTCGGGCTTCACCATTCTTGTCGAGTGCCTGGTATATGTACTCGGTAATGGTCGTTAGCATGTCAGCAGTAGACCTGGTGAAGCGAAACCCATACTGTTTGTCAGAGAGAAGCCCGTTGGTCATAAGGTGCTGAATCACCTCGGCGTTGATAATGGCTTCGAAAACTTTGCCAAAGATTGGAAGGAGACTAATAGGACGGTAATTGGCGGGGTCCGAGGGTTCGCCAGAATTCTTAAATATAGGTACTACGCAGGAGGACTTCCAACAGGCAGGAAAGCAGGAAGCAGATAGGCAGAGGTTATAGAGTTTAGAGAGGACGGAGGAGAGTTCTGGGGCACATTTCTTCAGTACTATGACTGGGATTCCGTCACCGCCGCTCGCTTTGTGTGGGTCAAGTTGCGCAATTATCTTGGCGACCAGCGAGGGCGAGATGAGGACGTTATTTAGTTGAGCCTTAGTTCTGGGTGGGAAGTCTGGTGTAGGTATTCCTAACGAGTCCAGTGTCGAATTGGTTGAGAATTTACGGGCAAAGCACTCAGCCTTGTCGGCTGGGGAGGTGAGAACTTCAAATTCATTGATTAGTGGGGGTATTGAAGTCTTGTTCCTGCTGAGCACGCTTTTGCAGAGACGCCAGTAATCTTTGGAGCCAAACTTAGAGGATGCTATGCGTTGCCTAATTCTGGTAGCAAACGCCCGCTTGGCTTCGTTCAGTACTTTTTTACACTTGTTCCGTGCTGAGGTGAAAAGGCGCCTGTTTTGGTTCGACGAGCAGCTTCGATAGAGCCGGAAGAAATGGTTCCGGTGGGCAATAGCGGCCGAGCAAGCGGGTGAGAACCAGGGGGACGAATTAGGTTTTAGTTGGAATTTTCTGGCAGGGATAAAAGCATCGATGCCAGCCTTAACCCAAGAGGAGACTTCGGAGGCACAGTCTTCGACAGGAAGATCAAAGACGTTGTTCCAGGGGACGTCGCAGAGGAAGTCCCTGAACGAGTCCCAGTCGGCCCTTTGGTAGCAGTATGATATTCTGCTGGTCTGGTTTTCTTGGGAAGAGTTAGTGCGGATTGATATGTTTACGGAGACTACGGCGTGGTCAGAATTTCCAAGGGGGCAGAGTTGCCTGGTAGTGCAGGAGTCTGGGATGGAAGTAAAACAAAGGTCGAGTAAAGAGTCCCTTCCGTTTGGGTTTTTAGAGAAACGCGTGGGGAAGTCCACCACTTGCGTTAGAGCTTGGGCTATTGAAAAGTGCATGGTGCGGATCCCAGCAAGGTCGGTGGCTGAGTTTTCAAGCCACTTGGTGTGGTGGGCGTTAAAATCGCCAAACACAAATATTTGGGCAGATGGGTGAGAAGAAATGGCCCTGTCGATGTTATTAGAGATGCAATCAAGTAACGTACAGTCAGAGGAGGAGGGGGAGCGGTAGAGGAAGAAGAGATAGCTAACCGAGCTTAGAAGTGAGAGACGGAAGCACATGAAGGAATGATCAAGGGATTCAAGAGATGTGACCCTGGCTAGGGGGAGTTGTTCGCTGACATATACACCAAGCCCGTGCATATGGACATTGGAGTCCTTCCTGAAGAGAGGAAGGTAACCAGGAACGAACAGCTCTGAAGAGGGGATAGAAGGGTCAAGGTTAGTCTCACATATAGCTAAGATATCGGGTGAGTTAGTTAGAAGGAAAGACTCTACACTATTAAAGTTACTGCGAATACCTCGTATATTTGTGAAGGTAACGCAGATAGGTTTGGGCGATTTACGACTAGCTGGTTTAGGCTTGCTATTTTGTTTGTTAAATTTCATGTTGGTTGTAGTTGTGGATAGAGAGGTCTAGAGTAGGGTCAGATGGTCGTTAATTGCAGCAGGTGAAGGATGGAGAATGGCGCCGCCTGCAGCATAATGTGGCCTCGGGGTTGCCCATCGGAAATTCATGCAGGGACGCCCGTCCATGCGCGAAATGGCACTACAGGAACCCCGATATTATTCAACTGTTGATCAGAGCAGCCTCTCGAGACGCTACGCAAGAGTTCGGGCTCCTAACTACCAGTCGGAAGCAGCAACCAGGAAACTGCCAACCCGGTACCCTCAGAATGAAGAGACTTTGCCACCATACTCACCAACTGCAAAAAGCTTCCAGCCGAACCGACATAAAGACCGAAGAAAAGAGAGATGAACCGGGAACCCCTTCCTAAACAAGAAACAAGGCGATCACCTCTACTCCTGTCCAAAAGAAGGGGGTGGAGTGTGAGACCGGGCGATAGAGGGTACTATCTACTCCAATTAAAAAAAAGAATAAACGTGTGACTGAAGTTAATTAAGTTTTAACTTAGTATAAAACTAACCTAAATTTGATAATTAACAACAATTTACACAAAAATTAGGCAGAAAAGAACCGAAATAAAATAAAAAATACAAATCAAAATACAAATCAAAATACAAATCAAAATAAATAAATAATTCAAAAAATAAGATCACACTGGCTAAACTCACCAAGTTGAAGGCTGGCTGACAGAAAAAAGTTAAGAAAATTTCAAAAATTATCTCCATTTTGTTTCTTCTATACAGTTCTGGAGAGTTCTGGAGAGATTAAGTTACCTTAAGTAAGCAGTAACAGACAGTAGTGTGATGGAGGGGGGGATCACCTCCAAGCCATGTGTCCAGTTAGCAAGGGAATGACAGAGAACAATAAAATTAAAAAAAAAAACAAACATGGCCGGTCTTAGAATTCCTACATATAACCAAAGCCCTAATATACCAAACCTAAATTTGATAATTAACAACAATTTACACAAAAATTAGGCAGAAAAGAACCGAAATAAAATAAAAAATACAAATCAAAATACAAATCAAAATAAATAAATAATTCAAAAAATAAGATCACACTGGCTAAAACTCACCAAGTTGAAGGCTGGCTGACAGAAAAAAGTATATATATATATATATATATATATATATAGCATTAATATATATATATATATATGCATAAAACATTAATACTGTTAATAAATTCCTTGTTTTTAAAGTAGTGTACAAATTTTGTACCACCAAACATTTGTTTATATATATATATATGGCTTAATAAAAACTACGGCGGCACCTTCCTTGATGAATTTCATCTTAGCTTCTAGAAACTGATTAGACAACTGTAAAGGATTAATATAAAAATAGATACAATATGTCTATACTATTCAATGAAACATGGTTTTAATGAAGATATGCTTCCTTAGAGGACTCTCTTCACAGATTGAATGAAAGATTATAGAAAATCACAAACTCCTATCAGATTTAGAAATAGAGGTAAACTATGCTTAGATGAAAAAATATATATAAATAATTAAATATAGTGGTAAAAACCAGTTTTTAAACCAACGTAAGTTATTTTAAACGCGGTCACAGAAATAAATTTAAATTACTTGTTGAGTAGGATTTAACTTTTTTTTTCTTACCAATAATTTTTTTAATAAATTCAGCTGTTTTTTCTCTATTGTGATTCTGTTCTCTAACTTTTATCTTATTATTTTTATTTATTTTTTTATTTTTTTTTATACTTAAAACTTTTTTTTGTAATAGTCAATCATTTGTAACTTTTTTTTTTTTAGATTTTACTGTAGAGGTTTCTTTTCTTTTATTTCTATAATCCTTTATGATTTGTCCTTTTGGTCTTGTTTAGAATTTTAATTTTTTTGTTGTTATCAGTCTTTTTCTTTATGCATCTTTTTACTTATGTGCGTTGTGGTACAGTGGATATCGGCTCGGAACGAGAAACCGGGGAGCCGAGTTCGAATTCCAGCTGAATCCATTGTATTCACTTACGCGCAAATACCCTTGGGAAAGGTATTAATCCGTCTCTTCCTTCCAGTTATGGGTTAAATAGCAGGACAGATTGGGTTCTATAGCCTTGGTCGGCAACCAGTCTACCGCAGAAAGCAATGGCAACCTACTGCGGGATAATCTTCTGCCCAGTCAGTCATGTCTCTTTCGAGACATGATCGCCCAAGCGTGTATCACGTATGGCACCTAAACTGACTGACTGTAGAGTAGTTTTCGCACTGAAGATTGCTAATTGACTTAACGTACCCAAAATGTTAGGAACTTGGTAATCTTCCACTGAAAACTGACTCCTTAGTATTCGGCTAACTGCCGACTAATATCAACTGCCTAGTAGTTCTACTGAACTCCAATAGAAGTCTAAAGAACTCCCATGAACTCCCCGTTAACTCTTATTAATATAGGAGGGAGAGTCCATTATATGAGGAATAGGTGTGTTTCCCCATAACACTTAATTTAAAAAAAAACATTATCACTGTGAAATTTTAATTATTAATTTCAACTTGTGGTGATTGATAATTATTTGTGACTGTAATTATTTTAAACCATATAAACGCTTTTTTCTTTTTCTTTTTTTTTTACAATTTTATTTGCATTTCTTCATGAGTTTGGTTATTTTTAGTTTTGTGTTATTGTCTGTATATTATTGCATGTATATATGGCCTCTTATAGTTATATATTTGTGTGTGTGTTTATTTTGCGTATGATTACATCTATTGTTTTGTTTGTTCTTGTATATTATTTAAGATTTTTTGTATGTGCGTGTATGTTTTCTTTATTTTTGTGACATTTCCGGTATTTGTTGTCTAAATATTTAACTGTATACACCTCTACCCTTCACCTCACGTTATTTATTCTCTGTGTCGATTTTTTTTTCTATTCTGAGTCAAAGGTAACATTTCATTTTTCGGGTTTGAAGAAGCAGTTTCTAATTTTTATGAACTGCCGAAATAAATTCTGGATTCGTAAACGTTTAATCATGTGTTGAGTTTTTTCTATATATTTCATATTGCTCAATATATATTATCTATAATTGAGGTTTGTATTTTTATCTATTTGAGCCATGAAACAAAACTCATCATCCGGATTCTGATGAACAGAGCGCGCAGCAAAATCGGCCCAGATATAGGACGGGAGAAATGTGGATTTCAGGACATCAAGGCATCGGAACGAGGAATGCAATATTCATGCCCAGAATGCTATCTGAACGAGCAATACAAATGCAGAAGAACCATTATCTGTGCTTTATAGACTATTGACAAAGTACGACACGGGAACTTGACAGAGGTGCACGACATTTTCAGAAAAGACGTTAGGATAATCAAGAATCTATAATGGCAGCAAACCGCTTGTGTAACTCAGCAGTTATACAAAAATAGAAAGGGGTATAAGACTAGTACGTGTTTTCTCATCGGATCTTTTCAACCTGTACAGCGAAGCAATTATGAGAGAAATAAAAGCCTTGCCAGGATTCGTCATTGGCGGCCATAATCTCAACAATATCCGATACGCAGATGGCACGGTGCTGATAGCAGACACGGAAAGGAAAATGCAGGACCTTCTACAGAAATTAGCAAAAGAAAGTGAAAAGAAAGTATTGAGTATAAACCTCAAGAAAACTGAATGCATGGTCATCAGCAAAAAGAGGAGACCAATATGCCAAATGCAAGTTAGAGAATCTAAATTAAAACAAGTAAAAAAATTAAAATACCTGTGAAGTGTTTTCACAGAGGATGGAAAATGCGACACGGAGATCCAAAGATGCATTGGCATGGCCAAAGACGCATTTCAGAAGCTATCCAGAGTACTGAGAGACAGGAAAATCTCATTAGAAACAAAGAAGAGAGTGCTGGATTGCTATGTGACATCTGTCTTCTGTATGGAAGTGAATGCTTGAAGATTTCATCAAAGACGAAGGAGAGGCTTGAGGCAGCAGAAATTTAGTTTTACAGAAGGATGCTGACGATACCATGGACAGACCACGTGTGCAACGATGAGGTTTTGGAAAGGATGCAAACAAGAAGAAAACTGATAATAAGTATCAGGAAGAGACAAATGAGTTTCCTGGGACACTTAATGAGGAGGGAAGGTCTAGAGAACTTGCTACTCACGGATCGGATAAATGGTAGGAGAGACAGGGGAAACAGGGAGAGACATGGTTGACGGAGCGAGGCTTGGAAGAGATACAAAAAGAAAAATTACTGAGAGCGACAAGAGACAGAGCCAAATGGAAGTCCATGATAACCTACGTCCTGAAAGGACACAACACATGAAGAAGAAGAATTTTTTTTGGATTATCCTCTCATATATATATATATATGCTGTTAAATATGAGAGACAATAAATGTCTAATATGTTTAATCATGAGCCGTTCTAAACATCGTGTTTTCACTTTAATTTCAGGTGAAAATAAAGACAAAAATTCTCTTGTCAGATTTCTGATCAGAGTACAATGAAACAACATTTCTTAAAAAAACAAAGCCATGTAGGTAATATCAGACAGATTTTAGTCAACAATACAATAATCCTCACTCATACACACAGTAAAAAGAACCTTCAGATATTGGAGGCCATCTACATTAAATCCAAACAACCCACACTTAATAAAATCACGTTTAAATCTGGTCATAACACATTTCATTGCATTTAAATGTATGGATTTGTTAACATTTCGAGCTCTCACGCGGTGTGACGTCATATAACCGCATTACAAATTTACGAACTGCGTTTGCTATTTAGTAACTGTTATCGTTGATTAGCAAAGTTTTATGTCAACACAAGATAAAATCGTCTTTGATGGTGGATGTTTTTATGTTAACGTCCTTGCAACCTCTCTGAAGATGGCTCGTGTAAGCCGAAAGCTTAAAACCAACTTAATAAAATATTATCCAAATGTTGGAGAATTTTTGTCTTTATTTTCACCTGAAATTAAAGCGAAAATACGATGTTTAGAACGTATTATGATGAAACATTTTAGACATTCATTGTCTTTTATATTTAACAGTATATGTTGAGAAAATTATCTGCTACCTCGATACACTATATGTATATATATATATATATATATATATATATATATATATATAGATAGATAGATATCAAGTATTCTTCCAAACAACTTTCAATTGACAGAGTTCTTCTTCTTTTATGAGCCCTGTCTCTTCAGAACGTAGGCGATCATGGCTCTCCATGTCTCCCTATCCCTGGTGGCTCTTAGTAGGTTTGCTCCTCGTAACCCCGTTGCGTCATCCGCCTGATCAGGCCCTGCAAATATGTTATCCGCTGCCTTCCTCTGTCTCTCTTTCCTTCTATCTGGCCTGTCAGTATCAGGTTCTCCAAGCCCTCCTTCCTGCATGTCCCAAGAACTTCAGTTGTCTCTTCCAGATGCTCACTATTAATTTCCATTTCGTTATCATTTTTTCCAACACCTCATCGTTGCTTGCATGCTCAGTCCACGATATCCGCAGCATCCTTCTATAGAACCACATTTCCGCTGCTTCAAGTTTTGTCCTCATTTTCGATGATATTGTCCAGCATTCACTGCCATATTGAAGAACTGACATCATATAGCAATCTAGCACTATCTTCTTTGTTTCTAGTGAAATTTCTCTATATCTTAGTACTTTACTCAGCTTCTGGAACGCGTCTTTGCCATGTCAATTCGCCTTCGTATCTCTGTGACGCACTTTCCATCTCCTGTTTGAACACTTCCTAGATATTTAAATTTTTGTACTTGCTTGATTCTGGTATCCCCCACCTGTATTTGGCATTTTGGGTTACACCTTTTGCTGATGACCATGCATTCAGTTTTCTTAAAGTTTATTTGTAGTCCTTTTTGTCACTCTCCTCCGTTTTGTAGTTTCATTTCCGTGTCTGCAATCAGCACGTATCATCTGCATACCTTATGTTGTTCAAATTGTGGCCTCCAATAACAAATCCTGGCGTTTTTTATAGAGTCCTCAAAATATTCTCGCTGTACAAGTTGAACAGATCCAGTGAAAAGACACATCCTTGTCTTACGCCCCTTTCTATCTTTGTAAAGCTACTGAACTTATTACCTGTCTGTAGGCAGGCAGTTTGATGCCAGTAGAGATTCTTGATTACTCTGATGTCTTTCACAAAAATGTCGAGGCTGCTGAGCATCTCCATCAATTCGTTGCATTCAAGTCACCAATTATGATCCTAATTTCTTGGCTTTTGCACTAAGCCTTGGCACTGTCCTGTATGGAATAGAATGATTCTATTTCGTCCTCAGTGCTATGAGTTGTCGGCGCATAAACTACTATGATAGCTATGTTGAAGGGCCTTCCCCGCAGTTTAACCAAGAGGACTCTCTCTGAAAGCTAACAGTATCCAAGAACGCATTTCTTCACTTTTTTGTTTAGTATTAAGCCGACCCCTTTTTCGTTGTTTTTGCCCCCTGCATAAATTATCCTGTGGGTGTCACTACTGAGGTCTTCATTGTTAGGCCATCTGGTTTTGCATATGCCTAGGATATTGATCTTCAGTCTGTCCATCTCCTGCTTGACATTCTCTAGTTGTCTACAATTCTTAAGTGCCCTGACATTCCGTGTACTAGAAGTAATTCTTTCTTTGTTGCGCACAGTCGCAGGGTAACGGTCCAGAGACACCTGTTGCTCATGTCGTTCTTTCCCGGGCGAAGGACAAGTTTTAGAGTAAAATGTCCCCTTTACGCCGTTGGTGCTAGAGTATGTATATTAAATGTTTTCTGGAATTTTTACAGTTTCCAAATAAGTTGTTGTATATCAGTGTCGAAATTCAGAGTAAAATGTTCGAGATTCATGTATATTTTTCTATTTTCTTCAAGTACTGTTGACCTCCCCAATCATAATCAAGAACCATGTATTATAGATAAATGTGTCAACACTACATAAAAGTACCCATATCCTTGTTAGAAATGCTTTTCTGTAATATTATAAAGTAAAAGTAATATTTTTTCAGCTAAAATTAATTGAACTTTAAAGTAGCTAATTTTACTAAAGTAACGTTTCAGAAAAGTGTATTTTATTTTAGAACGATTTTTTTTAAATAAATATTATTATATTGTGATGTCAGGTTTGTCAATCTGAAAGGTTTTGTTGATTTTACTGATAATCATAAAAAATAATTCCAATCAATTAAAATTCGGTTTCGAATACAGCAGAGTATTTTGTTTATTGAATTTTTTTTTCTAGTCTATTAGACTTGGAATTAAAACTAAAACGAAAACTTCAAGTAAATATTTTCATTTCTAAAATGCATTTTAAACCTTAGATATCGATTTCTTTGGACATACATACATGCATACATAAACACATACATACATACATACATAAATACATACATACATGTATACATACATACATACATGCATACATACATACATACCTACATACATACATGCATACATACATACATGCATACATACATGCATACATACATACATGCATACATACATACATACCTACATATATACATGCATACATGCATACATACATACATGTATACATACATACATGCATACATACATACTTACCTACATACATACATGCATGCATACATACATACATGCATACATACATACATGCATACATGCATACATACATACATGCATACATACATACATACCTACATACATACATACATGCACACATACATACATACATACATGCATACATACATACATGCATACATACATACATACATGCATACATACATACATGCATACATGCATACATACATACATGCATACATACATACATACCTACATACATACATGCACACATGCATACATACATGCATACATACATACATACATACATGCATACATACATACATGCATACATACATGCATGCATACATACATACATGCATACATACATACATGCATGCATACATACATACATGCATACATACATACATGCATACATACATGCATACATACATGCATACATACATACATACATACCTACTTACATACATGCATACATACATGCATACATACATACATACATGCATACATACATGCATACATACATACATGCATACATACATACATGCATACATACATACATACATACATACATGCATACACGCATACATACATACATGCATACATACATACATACATACATACATAGTAGGTACCTCCACTAAATCGCTGTCAACACAGGATATGAAGAAAAAAGGTCCCAAACTTAATAAAAACGAACTTTTTTCATTATTAAGAGGAAAGATCAAAGTATTTTTGATTATTTAAACAAAATTTTGAATCCTTTTTAACACGTTCGAAATTTTAAATCTTGTTTTGGTTTTCGTTAACGAGTAACCAATTCATTACGAGAGTTTACAATGGATAATGTAATATTACCTAACATTAATTTAGAAATTCTTGTCAAAATCAAATAACAGTCGAATTTTAATGAGACTTTCAGGACTTGTTTAGAAATGAATGAAATTATCTTTTAAATGATTATTTTTAAAAACTATTAGTAAAAATAACCGTTTTACATCTGTTACCTTTCCTCTCCGCATAAATTCAAGAAATTAAATTTTGTAGGGAAAATTGGTTGTATTAGTTAAACGCATGACTCATTGAAGAATGTAAATCATCTATTATTTTTGTCAAACATTTGCCATTTTTTTCTGTAAATCCTCTCCAAATAGTGAATAAAAATGCAATAAAACTATGACACCTTTTTAATTCGATAAGCTTTTAATTGTTTAAATAAATAATATATATTTAGAACATAATAGCCTGAAAAAAATTTTACAATTAAAAATAAAATTCTAAAAGAATTGCTCTCATTTTTTAATTACAATATTTTAAAACGTTTCCAAAATATTTTTAAAATATTTCAAAGACTTCTGGTCGTTAGATTGTTAAGTTATTAAGTGAAGACTCTATTTACTAATCGAAAATTGAAAAGTTAAATGCAACTCGAGCCATCGTATTTTTCAAATACTTTTTGTGTATTTGAAGTTTTTTTTTTGTATGATAATTTCCGTGTGTACATTAAAAGGTCATGTGTTTCACGGTTTCTTCCTCTGACATGAAAAAAATCTGGATAATTATGTCAATTCAGATCACCATAGATTTTACTTGTCTTGCATCTGGCTATCATCACAAGTCAAATCCTACGGGGAAAGGTCAGAAAGATTAACACTCTGTAATTAAGTAATAGTTTTATTCTCAACCTGATACTATAAATAATACTTGTGTAAATCATATTAATTTAAATTTAAATTTGCTAATTTTCAAAAATAACACGTCACAGATGCATATATTATATATTTTTGCAAGATTTTTAAACGAGAATTAACTTTTGTTTACCACACTCCACCAACGTCTATTGAACAGGTGAAGAGGCTCATCCCTTGTTTCCTGTTTAGGATGTGGTTTCCGGCTTTCTCTTTTCCAATCTTTTCACTCTTACATAGCCCCCTGCACATCAGTGGCGTTACCGCCTTGCTCGGGGTGAAATGATTAAAAAAAAAAAAATTGAGTAGATCGCTCAAAAATAGTCGACAAAAAAAAATCATACAATTTAAGATTTCAATCAATATAATTTCTATTTAAAATACACCAGAGAATTTTGCTTACTGAAAATAGAAAATTTAATCGTTTAACTTTCAATTAAAACTAAAATGAAAGTTTCTATTAAGATTTTTTATTATAAAAGTTCAATTTAAAAGTTAGTTATCGAAAATAAATGAAAGTATCTAATATATAGGCACCTCCAAAAATATATAGATAGATACCAGAACAAATATCAAGAACTTTTTTAAAAGTCACTCGTTTTCTTCCTTCTTTAATCACGAGAAACGCCATCTTAGGGAAAAGTACTATAATACATCATTTAAATATACATGCAAATACACATACAAACATTTCTTTCTTTCGCTTTTGGAACTGATGAAACTTTGAATGGCAAAATATATTATGAAATCTCTTTTCAATCAAATTTATTTCATCAAACGTTTCTGATTGTCAAAATATAAAAATTAATCGGGATCTCTATATCCTAAATTAACCGCGCCCTCTATATATACATCATATAGAGTTGAGTTGTGATAATGTTTAACGCCAATATTGCTTTTTTCAATAGTTTTACGAAAAAAGAAGAAGATATTTTCGCAAGCAGGCTTTTTATCATAAAGTGCTAGATATCAAGGTGGAGATAGAGCGTTGATAAGGCTTAATTGAAAGAATTTGTCACTTTAACTGAGCAGCGTCATGCCGACTTCGAAGTTTCGTAAGGACACTGTTATGGTGCCCTTAAGCAGTCAGATATACTAACACGGTAAGAAAAAGGTCACGCCAATAAAAAGAGGTCAATACAATAAAAGTTGTCAACCTTAACGACAAGAACAAAACAACTAAAAAAGCAATTAAGCGGACACTTATTCAATATAAAACAATTAAGCAGATACCCACTCGCGCGTACATTAAAAAGCAATAAAAAGCATTAAAAAGTAATAAGAAATCAAATATCTGCGCAATAAAAATTAATAAAAATAAAATCAACCAATCGCAAATACGATCACTCTCACAAAATGCAAATTACACCAAGCTCCATATTAATAATAATAATAAAAAATGGGACTCAACACCAAAAAGAAACAGAAGGGATGAGTGAAGATATCATAACGGCGTCCTCACGAAACTTCAAAGTCGGCATGAACCTGCTCAGTTAAAGTGGCAAATGCTTTGCATTATACGTATATATGGCAGCAGCCTCTTTTAAGAAGCTTTCATTAAATACGGCCGACTATGATAACGTCATTAATTTTTTATTGAATTTTTCCAGAATTCTAACAATTTTTGTTCTTTAAGAGTCATATATATTGCTGTGGGATTCTCCCCTTTTTCCATGAACATAGACTCGCCTAAAGTATACATATACTCCTGCCATAGAAGATACGTCAGATAACGAGAGATCCGAGAGATACCGACAGATACCGAGATTTCACGGAGAATACAGCGTCAGTAGTTCATAGTAGCTCTGAGCTCCACTTAGCGAGAATATTATTACACAGCAGCTGTCACCTTCTGACGTGGACTTACTAACCATACTACGGCTTCACTTTAGAGACGTGTAGATATACTACGTACTAACTGTATTTCTGGATTACTAACCTGCGTTCAAATTTGTATCATTTACGTTAATATACTTATTTTTCTATCTCAAGTTCTAGTTGTTGTTCCTTTATTTTGTGCGGTTCCCATTCCCGGGATCCACAACATATATATATCAGTATGCGGTGTCGATATAGAAGAATCCAAAGGAGTATCCTGTATGTACAGTGGTAGGATAACTCTCTAAGAGAGCTCTAAATATATATGTATATAAATACATATAGAGTAAATATAAAAAGAATTAAGGCAGACACGTTATTTCATGATAAAACGGGAGTATGGGCCTATTTCAGGTGAACCATCATCAGCTTCCGTTTTTATTGTACAAAAGATTTTACACGATTTTTGTTTCCAGTGTAATTTTCCTGTCTCTCTATAATCTACTCAGCTAGATTACTTGGATATGCATCCTTGGATATGTCAATACGCCTTCGGATCTCAGTGTCGCACTACCGTCTCCTCTTAAGAAGCTTCCCAGTTAGCTTAGGACACCTCGATGTGGTGTAATGGTCAACAAACTTGTTTCGCTAGAACCTATTACAACTGAGTAGTTAGTTCCTCACTGGGTACACCATACTTTCGGCCTTGTGCCACATCTAAGTGGCGCTTAGTAAATCAACTATCTATTTCAGTCTGTTCGTATCTATCTATCTATCTATCTATCTATCTATCTATCTATCTATCTATCTTAGCCTTTTATCTACCTCATTCTTTTCAGATCTATCTATCTATCTATCTATCTATCTATCTATCTATCTATCTATCTTAGCCTTTTATCTACCTCATTCTTTTCAGATCTATCTATCTATCTATCTATCTATCTATCTATCTATCTATCTATCTATCTATCTATCTATCTTATCTAGCCTTTTATTCTACCTCATTCTTTTCAGATCTATCTATCTATCTATCTATCTATCTATCTATCTATCTATCTATCTTAGCCTTTTATCTACCTCATTCTTTTCAGATCTATCTATCTATCTATCTATCTTATCTTAGTCTTTTATCTACCTCATTCTTTTCAGATCTATCTATCTATCTATCTATCTATCTATCTATCTATCTATCTATCTATCTCAGTCGGAGGTAACTCGACGTAGTGTAATGGTAAGCAAACTTGTTTCGCTAGAACCTATTACAACTGAATAGTTCGATCCTCACTGGGTAACCCATAATTTCGGCCTTGTCCCACATCTACTTTTGCGATCAATGTGATGCGTTACATTTTTAATTGTACATAGCCGGTGTTGCCATTATTATTCTATACCCCAAATTCAATTTGCTAAAACTTGTTCCTCTTATATGTTTAAAAATTATTTCTTTTTTTTTTTTTTTTACCTATAATGATAATTTGGAGAAAATAAATAAAATATACAACAATATAAGATTTAATAGTTATCCGAGTTCGTTTCGTGAATTGCCATACGAGACTCGTATAAAATACTTGTATACACACACATATATAAGGGAGAGAAAGAAATGACTGACATCTTAGTCGGTACATATATATATTACCGGCAAGTTCCGAAGGTTAAATTAAAACTAATTAATTTCTGAAAAATAGCCTTTTTACATTTGTTTACATTTGTTTACATCACGACACGCTTTCAGAGCAGAGATGAATACTTATGAAAAATCAAAAAATTGTGTTTATAAGGCTTGATTTGGCTTCGTTTCAACTTCGTAAAATCATTTGTGATCGAGCGGTGTAAGATGCAGCAGAACACTTGATGTTTTCCTCTATGTTGTTAAAAGGTCGCAGGTTCGAATCCTACAGAATAACAAATGTTCTCAGAAATACTCAGGCCGGTGAAGCTATATAAATAAATACACTGTTTAATTAAAAACAGAATATCTACTCGAATACGAGTAACGATTAAAAATAATGTTCAAACAAATTAAAGAGAGAGAGAGAGAGAGAGAGAGAGAGAAGTAACTGCTCTCACTATAGTCTACATACAGCCATATATATATATATATATATATATATATATATATATATATATTAATCGTATCACTCCGAGCAAGGCGGTAACGCCACTGATGTGCAGGGGGCCACATAAGAGTAAAAAGATTAAGTAGAAGAGAGTGAAGAGAAAAACAAACCAGTTAGAAAAGAGCAAGAGAAGGATGGGAATACAGGTGTGATGACAGTTGCAAAGGTGGAGAGAAAGAAAAGTATATACAGGGTGGTGAAGAAAGAATTAGAGTCAGGTGGTTAAGAGATGAGTATTGATATTGCAATTAAATTCTTGGAAGGTGTAACCTCAGGAAAGCAAGAATATGGAAGTGCGAGGAAAGAAGCTGCAGGAGTGAAATTGTCGTATGCATTTGGTTGATCTAACTGTGAATGGGTGGGAGCCAGTTGCCAATCTGGTTGTACGAGTAAACACCTGTTGCAGAGGCACCAGTGACTTAAGTTCATTGGAGCAGAAGCCATGAAAGTATTTATAGAACAGACAAAGGCAAGCCACATCCCATCGGTGAAGAAGTGGCTGGAGTCGAGCCGCCAAGCCGGTACCTATCTCATTACTGATTCACCTTTAGAGCCTGTAAAGAACACTGAGATGAACAGCAGGGGCGCCTAACCATATATGGCAGCAGTATTCCATGCAGAGACGAATGATTGATGTGTATATATGCAGAGTGGATTCAGGCGGGAAAAACATCCTGGCCCGACACAGTGGCCCAACCTTCTTAGCAGTGGATTTAGCTATTGACTCAATGTAGTGGTTCCACTTGAAATCAGAAGAGAGCGTAATGCCGAGGAGGCGCAGTGTATTGCTCTCAAGGAGACTCGCTTGGTCCATGCTTATGGGAGGCAGGAGAGGTTGCCTGTGATGATTGACAGACAACAGCTTGATATTAGACGCACGGAAATTGACAAGCCACTTCTTACTCCTATTCACTACAGAATGTAGATCCTTCTCAAGGTCAGCAGTGAGATTATGTTTGTCCGCTACGCCGGGTTTCTTACTAATGCGGGAGTAAGTTGTGGTGTCATCTGCGTAGATGCCTACTTGGCTCTTGATCTCGTCTGGGAGGTCATTTATGAACATAAGGAAGAGCGTTGATGCCAGCGTTTGTACCGTAGGATGTGGAGGCATTCCCATTCAAGACGACCTTCATTTTGCGGTTATTTAGAAAAGATTGGATCAGATCAAGCAAGCGTCGGGTAATACCGTAACCCCGTAGCTTGCATAAAAGGCCAGAGTGCCAAACCCTGTCAAAAGCCTTGGAGATGTCCAGGGCAACAGCTCAAGCTTCGCCGGACTCCTCAAGGGCCTGGAACATGTTCTCCGTAATGGTCGTTAGAATGTCGGCCGTGGAACTGGCAAAGCGGAAGCCATACTGCCTGTCAGAGAAGAGTTTATGGGCAGGAAGATGTTGAACTATTTCAGCACTAATTATGGCCTCGAGCACTGGTAGAAGGCTGATAGGGTGATAGTTGGATGAGTGGTGTTGAAATGGTCTCTGGCTCAGCAAGATTTTTTCCATGCATCACTTCGTTAAAGTTTGTGAAATGGGTCGTTCCGAGAACATATATATATATATATATATATATATATATATATATATATATATATATATATTGAGAAAAGAGAGAAAGATGATTACGAGTTGTAAGTAGAAATAACACGCACTCACATAGTTAAGATAAAAGAAGCCAATAATAACGTACTTTAAGTTTAATTCAGACACGCATATATATATATATATATATATATATATATATATATTCACAAACACATATATACGCATACATAATTATAAAGTACGTATATATAAACAAATGCACACTCATATATATAATTATATATATACATATATGTATGCACACATACACACATATATACACTCAGACAGACATACACACACACACACGTATATATACGTAGACATATGCACATATACATCTATATATATGTATGTACAGGCACATATATATACGCGTACACATAACACACACACATACACATTCCAATCTATTATTCTATCTCCCTCTCTTTCTCTCTCTCTCTCTATATATATATGTATGTATATATATATATATATATTTACAAACACATATATGCACGTACATAATTATAAAATACGTATATATAAACGAATACACACACATATATATAATTATATATATGTATGCACACACATACGCACACACACACACACACACATATATATATATATATATATATATATATATATATATATATATACTCAGACACACGCATCCACTCACACACACACATATATATATATGCACGCAGACATACACACATATACAATTATATATATATGTATGTACAGGTACATATATATACGCGCACACATACCACACAAACACAAACACATTCTTATCCATCTCTCTCTCTCTCTTTGTATATATATATATATATATATATATATATATATATATATATATATATAATTATACATGATAAATATAATGATGACAACTTGCTTTAAATCGAAATAACTCCGGTATATATAGGTATGCAAAGAGAGAGAGAGAGAGAGAGAAAAAGAGAGAGAGAGAGAGAAAGAAGAGAAGGATGAGGAAGGGGAGAGATTACGATCTGCTCTAAGTAGAATTTGCGTTTACGTATGTTAAGTCCTGACATTTAATTCAGGCACCGTGGAGTCATACAGACAATAATCTGTGCATTTACACTCGCTAAAATGCTTTATGACAGCGAAATCTACCATAATTCACTAGAGAATCCACTCAGAGACAAAGCCGTGGACCAGACAGCGATTTTCGAATTGGCAGATGTAATCTTTGCCAAAATTGGCTAGCGTCTCTTTGCAAGAAATCTTTCATCTAACTTTGAAGAGGCTTTCTCAACTTTTCCCAACTTTACAACTTGACGCTTGTCAGTGAAGCTCTATGGTAAATCGCGCGGATACTGATCACGATTTAAAAAAATTTTTTTTTTGTCGAAGCCTTTTAAAATGAAAGCTGAATCCCTTGATTCTTTAGTTATCGGCACTCGACATGGTTAACTAAGTCTGGCATAAAGCCATCAAAAAGAGAAAGCATTAAATATTGCTTGAAATTCTAATTGTGAGTCCCAATTATTTAGTATGTGACTGACGTCAGAAAATGCCAAAGGTCTGAACTGAATTTATTATCTATCAAGAGTCTTTCATCTATGAAGAGCTGAAAGGTGGTAACCCTAATATGTACCGAATACTCTCAAAGAGATAGCAAAACTTTTTTTTACTCGGTGTCATTTCAGAACGTCAAAAGATTTAGTGGCCTCGAGGTTTAATTTAGAATGGCAACTCATAGCTACCAAGAGCAGAAACGGATTTCGCATGATGTCGCTGTGAACGTTGAATATACGCAACCAAGAACATGGATTGCAGGAAGTTGCATACGCGTCTAAAGCACGAGGAGGAAGACAGAATCTCTCACATTCTCGCGAGAAGATCAAACATTAAAAGAAAGACCCCGAAACCTAACACCCTCCAAGACTGACGTTAATTTGGATAAGCCCAGAAATGAATAAACAGTTATGTATTCTTATAAGATGTTACTCCCATAGACGAACCATCCTATCACCAAATTTTACCCGAAACATTTTTAATTTAATTAATAATTGCGGTTAATGCACGAGATCTTCTTCTTCTTCTTCTTCTTCTTCTTCTTCTTCTTCTTCTTCTTCTTCTTCTTCTCGCACGTCTTCTTTTTTTCGCGCCTCTCTCTTCTTTTTTCTCTTTTCTTCTTCCTGTTCCTCTCTTCTTCTTCTTCTTCTTCTTCTTCTTCTTCTTCTTCTTCTTCTTCTTCTTCTATGTGCTGCATCCTTTCAGGGAATAGACGATCATGGCTGTCCACAACTACCTGTTTCCTGTGGCTCTTAGCAGCCTTTCCTGTCCGTTGCACCATCAATTCAGACAAGCACGTCAGCCAAGTGGCTCACTGCCTTCTTCTTTCTCTTTTGCCCTCAATATACCACGTGAGTGTTAAGTTTTTCAAACTGCCCTTCCTTGTTATACGTCTAAGGAATTTCGGTTATCTTTTAGAGTAGAATTGCTCTTCCTGTTGCCATTTTCCTTAAGACTTCCTTCTTACTTACTCGCTCCGTCGATGAAATCTCAATGTCTTTCTGTGGAACCACAATTCTGTTGCCTCTCGTTTTTTACTCATCCGTTAGGGAGATTGTCCAATATTCACTGCCATAGGAACCGATGGATATTATTTTCATTATTCCCATGTTTATTAAAAAAGTTTCAGCCGATGCTTTGATCGGCCTTCCTGATTGATTCCAATGTTTGATGATGTGTCTTTCATTAGTTTATTCTTAGTTAATATGGTTTAATGACGCGGTTTCTGTCAGTTTCCATGGGCCTGGCAGTGAAATTCATATTCTATAATTTAAGGTGACTTAAGTAGCAGATTCTGGAGACCCATTATTTGTGTCTATCACAGCTATCCCAATTAATTTTTTTTCTAATTCTAAACTTTATATTTCTCTCTAATTATAAACTTTATATTTCTCTGTATTCTTTAAAATTTTGGGAGAATTTTTTTAAAGTGTCGATAATATTTACGGCAAAATATTACAAGTGATTTTTTTAATGTTCTTAATCTAATGTGCGTTGTGGTGCAGTGGATATCGGCTCGGAACAACAAATCAGGGAGCCGAGTTCGAATTTCAGTTGAATTCCTTGTATTCATTTAAGCACAAATACCCTTGGGAAATGCATTAATCTGTCTCCCCTCCAGTTATGGGTTAAATAATAGAACAGATCCGGTTCTATAGCCTTGGCTGGTAACCAGTCTACCACATAAGGCAATTGCAACCTACTGCTGGATAATCATCTGCTCAGTCAGTCATGTCTCTTTCGAGACATGATCGCCCAAAGCGTGTATTACGTATGACACTTAACTGACTGAATCTAACCCACTTCCAAAAATTTGATATTTCATCGGATTTTCTTATGGGGTCGGGAAATACGTTTTGGGTTGGGATGAGAAATATTCACCACCTAATCGAAATCTATCGGACTTAACCCTTAGGTTAGCATCCGTTTTTCTGAAAAAGAAATCCTCTATAAATCATCTTTGTGTCTTATAACCTGAAGATTGGTAAATCTTAGAGGTTTCTAATACTAGATAACTTCTAAACACCAACCACCCTTCTGATACCCTGTTTACACTCCTTCCCTGATTTTTTTTTTTGTTTTATGAGCAGAAATCTATCCCTTGTTTTCTTTTGGCAGTTGAGTTTCCGGTTCCTGCGTTTCCGGTTGCTTCGCAAAATCTATGATAACCACAGAATTAAATATTTATAATTATAAATGCTGAAATTAGTTTGTTTGTTTTTGAGGCTTAACGACCTATCAATCCTTATGGGATCATTTTAAGGTCATAACCAATGATTTTGGGTAAGGTTATTTTATTTTTACAACATTTTTCTTTTCACAATTCATTGGGATTTGTTTTTAAGAGCTGGGTCCCCAAGTCCTACCCTTGTTATTTAACCCATAACTGGCGGGAATGGACGGATTAATACCTTTCCCAAGGGTACCAGCGCTTAAGTGAATGCAGGGTATTCAACTGGAATTCGAACTCGGCTCACTTTCCACTGCACCACAACGCATATCCGTCACTATACGCTTACAGCACCTGCGGTCACCCATCTAATTACTGATCAGGCTCAACGTTGCTTAACTTCGGTGATCGAGCGAGAACCGGTGTATTCAACGTGATAGGCCGTAAACCCTGAAATTAGTATTACAATTCAAGATATTATTAAACCATAAAAAGATTGCTTGGTGTTTGTGTTTTTTTTTGTTTTTTTTTAACGCTCCCGTGGCAGGGAATGTTTTAACACGCAAAACGCCATAATTAGTTTTAATTTAAAAAAAAAAAACTCGTTTAAAAATGGAAAATATTCAAACACCATTACATGAGCGTTCTTAAAAAGAAAAACAGTAAAAGGGAAAAACAGTTATTAAAAATCGCCTGAAGACACCACTCATGGTAGAAACCTAGGTCGCGTAATAACTCGTTTAAAAATGGAATATATATATATTCATCCGCAGACAAATCTGCTTCGCTGTATCTCAGCTCATCAGATCAACAGATTCTACAATATTATTGTATTGAACAGTTTTTAATACAAATGTGCACTGTTCTAACCCTATTATGACAAAAACTAAGTATTAAGCAATATATATATATATAAGTGGATCTTGAAGATTGTATCAATAAATCCATTATTATCTTCATCAACAACGAAAAATACTAACAAAATATTTGATTTTGGTATTGAATAACCCATAGTTGTTGATATGCCGCTAAACGAAAACAACCAATCAATCTATAAAAATAATCCATGTAAATACCTCCGTATAATACGGATTTTTATGCGTATTATACTTAACCAAATTGTTATCTCCAAAAACATCTTACATTGTAAAAATATGTTCTGGCTTTAAATAACTTGCAAAGGGTTAATAAGCCTTATAAAACGAATCAAATTCAAATTTGTTCTAAAATATCCAGCACAACCCATATATATATATATATATATATATATATATATACTCTCATTACGATTGAGATCTGGAGAGAGAAAAATTTAAATAAAAAGTTACCACTTCTGCGATTTATTAATAAGTAATTAATTGAATTCTTTCGGTAACTGACGTGTGTATACACCGCTTATATATAAAGAGCTAAAATTTCCCTTCTCTGACTCCATGAGCCTATGGCTTAGGGGTTATCGACTCAAAATGACACCAAATCGGCCAAAAGCAATTGGATGTTTAGCCACACCAAAACAGGCTTGTATGTGGACGACGAATATATATATATATATATATATATATATATATATATATATATATATGTTATCCCTCTTTTCATTTTAAAAGAAGACTCATTCCAGCAGAAATTTTGTACCAGATGAAAGGAATATTGTAGGGTCTGATGAAATGAGCTAATTAAGCTCATTGAAATGAACTATAGTTTATAACCAATTGAAATGACGTGTTGAGTTTTCTTTTATAAATTTTATATATATATATATAGCGAAATAACACATCGGATCTGCAAAGATACAAATGCATTTGATAAGTTTCTCCACCACCTATGGAATGAGAGAGGTATCAGATCGGACATCACAATAGGCGCAGCCATTTTCACCTTTTGACCACACTATTGTACAGCTCAGAACCATAGTGTCTATACAGGTACTATATTAATCAGCTGGGTCTTTTCCACAAAAGTTGTCTCTGCACGATCTCTGACTATGCTTTTGACGATAGGTGTCCAATGCTGATCTTCTCGCAAAATACAGCATTGGTGGAAGGAGGACTTTCTACACGCAGTCACAACATCGAGGGGCTGGTCAAATCCACGCCTACCGAATCCACATGGTCAAATCCACGCCTACCGAATCCACATGGTCAAATCCACGCCTACCGAATCCACATGTTAGCGTCACAAAATATTCAGCTGTAGATTAAGGATCGGGCATGGGATTGGCGACGTCTCAGAAGTTTCGTCAGCCAGTGTTTGTTGTGTCTGGCTGCACCTTATTCAAAGTTTCAGGGGAGAAGCTAAACAAGGCACGGAGCCGAGCCGAAATATGGAACGAATTTTAATTACCCTGATAGTTTTCCGGCTGTTGTCCCAGTAAAACAATTTTGTGAAAAAAAAAAAATGTTTGACAGTTTAAATATACAGATTTATATGTGAAGGTATAGACTTTTTTTTCTTTTTTTTTTTTTAGTAATATTCACGTAATACAAGGCTCAAGAGACATTTAAAATAGCGGATTTATGAATGAAGTATGGGATAATATCAGAGAAAAATGTAAGGAGTGAAGATTATAAGTATATCAAGGTTAGGTAATGATTGACTCTTGACTTGCGAGGGTACAGCTGTAAGAGGAAGCATCCCCGCGGGAGTTTGTTCTACAAAACAGCCCGTTTTGGGCAAAGCTGCCTGAACAGAACGTAGTCCTTACAATTTGAATGCCGGGTGGAAGTAAGTAAATTAGCTCTTCCGAGTATTTGCCATCGAGGTAGCAATGGAATAGCGACACACTTTCAACATTGCATTTGCGTGGAAAGATGTTGTAGAGTAAGAGAATAAGAATTTTTTTTTTAAATCTGCAGTATTTACATTATTCGGACTGTTGTCCTCATCTTTCTTGCCATTTGTACGACGTTTCGGTCGTTGTACGCTCCGGCCTTTATTACAATCACTGGAGTATATGAACTCCATTTCTTGCCTAATGCCTCTTCTGGAAGTCATGAGTTATCTCCCTCTAACCCAGTAAGTTACTTGTTCCCCTGGTATTAAACTCACAACGCTTTAGGTCAAGTCACAGGAACTAACCAACGTCTATATCCACTGAACCATGTGTCCTTAAGAAAGATGAGGACAATAGTTCGAATAATGTAAATTGTATAAATACTACCTCATCACAAAAATATGAACAAGTACTAAATGTAAAAATGTTCCGTAATTATTATTTGTTCCAAGCGCATTCATCCACTTCACTGGCCATTCTCAAGCATCTTATGTTTCTGATGTTGTTATTTTATTCTCATGTTTTGAAGGTAACGTAATTCATTTTGTGTTCTTTTTTACAAAGATCATTCTGTTAAAGCTCTCACGTGCCACCCGCAACTGAAAATCGCATGAGCAAAAAACACTTTCAATACTCCATTTCCAGTATTAATAAATGCAAGATTGATGGTAGGAGAGAATTGTATGATATCAATATCAAGAGCATGTCGCTGTTAGAGAGGCACCATATATAAAACAATCCTCTCCTACCATCAACCTTACATTGTTTAATTGTGGAAATAGAGTATTGAAAGTTTTTTAAAAAAAAAGAATGATCCTCATGCGATTTCCAGTCGCACGCGACACGTGAGAGATTTGAAAGAACGCTCCTTTTCAAAAACTCGAAATGAATTATGTTACATTCAAAAGCTAACACACACACACACACACACACACACACACACACACACACACACACACACACGCAACGTCAATAAGGTGAATCTTTTGGACTTCTAATACAGATAGAATCATACTTTTTAAAATTTTATTTCTTTTACTTCTTTTTCAAATGGATTTAATTTTCTTTTGCAGATTGAAAAAAAAACTTTGAGTGTTTTGGAGATTAACAAAGATGGCCGACCAAGAAGCATGCTCCATGATTGAACAGAGGTCAGTTATCAAGTTTTTGGTTTCTGAAGGGTGCAAACCAGTTGAAATTCATAGGAGAATGTCAACTGTGTCATGTTTCAGTCAAGAAAATGTCTACAAGTGAGCTAAATTGTTTAAAGAAGGACGGATCAGTGTTGAGGACGAAGACAGGCCTGGGAGGCCTACTGAAGAGAGTTTTCCTGAGGTGATTGAATCAGTCATTGATCTCATTCAGTTTGACAGAAAGGTGACAGTGGATGACATTGGAAGGACTTTGAACCTATCTGTTGGGACAGCACACTAAATTGTCTATGATGACCTTGCCTACTCGAAGGTCATCTGCCGGTGGGTGCCAAAGTTGCTTACTGCAGAGCACAAACAGAAGAGGGTCGAGTTGCCTCAGCAATGTCTCTCCCGCTATGAGAAGGATGGTAATGAGTTTTTGAAGAAGGTGGTGACATATGACGAGACATGGGTTTGGCACTATGAACCTGAGTCCAAACGGCATTCTATGGAATGGAAGCACGCAGGCTCTCCAGTGAAGAAGTTCAAGTCCCAACGGTCCACGCAGGAAAGTGATGCTTACCGTTTGTTGGGATATGCAACACCCAGTCACCATTTCATTTCTTGAGAAAGGAAGCACTGTGAACAGTGCCAACTACTGTGACCTGCTGAGACAGGTCAAGGACAACATAAAGAACAAACGCAAGGGTCATCAGTAACATGGAGTCGTCTTGCATCAAGACAACGCTAGGCCTCACACAGCAGCCCAAATGATGCAGACAATCAACGAGCTGGGCTGGCAACTGCTCCGTCATCCCCCTTACAGCCCAGACCTTGCCCCTTCAGACTTTTACCTGTTTGGCCCCTTGAAAGTGTTCACGAGAAGCACGAAGTTTGAAAGTGACGATGAAGTTAAAAATGGTGTGAGCGATTGGCTGAGACATCAGTCCAAAGATTTTTACAAGAGGGAATACGGAAGCTTGTGCACAGATGGGAAAAGTGTGTGACACTGCTGGGAGACTACGTTGAAAAAAAAAGTATGCTTCTATCTGTATTAGAAGTCCTTATACCGAAAAATTCACCTTATTTATTGAATGACCGTCGCATATATATATATATATATATATATATATATATACACCTGTTGACACTTAAGTATGTATTCCTTAAAAATAGAAACTACTAGACAAAATTCAAAGTGAATCATTATTTTGATTAGTTAAAAGGAACACACACATATATTTTATATCTTTCCACATACATAAATAACAAATCGATTGTTTGTTGTATTTAAATGTAAATCGTTTTCACAACCAATATCCAACATTGCTGATGAAAAGAGATAGAAATCTCGAAACATAGAAATTTCCGTGTCGCAATGTACTTTTAATTCGTAATTATATGATTATATTATGCTCTACAATATTTATGGTATTAAGCACTTTATATAAATAAAAGTAAATGCCAGGGAACTCAAAATCGTAAAACCTTGTGTCCTCTTTACCTGGATTTATATATATACATATATATACAGGATAACGATATATTTTTTTAAAAATTTTTTTAAAAAATCATATCACCCCAAGCAAGTCGAAAACACCACTGATGCGCAGGGGGCTGCGTAAGAGTGAAAAGATTGGAAAAGAGAAAAACCGGAAACCACATCCTAAACAGGGAACAAGGGATGAGCCTCTACGCCTGTTCAATTGACATGGATGGAGTGTGAACCGGGCGATAGGTTAGTCTATCGACTTCAATTGAGAAAAAAAAAAGAGTAAAAGAATGGAAAAGAGTAAAAGATTGGAAAAGAGAAAACCGGAAACCACATCCTAAACAGGGAACAAGGGATGAGCCTCTTCACCAGTTCAATATACGTGGGTGGAGTGTGAACCGGGCGATAGTTTAGTCTATCTACTCCAATTGAAGAAAATAAAATAAAATAAAATAAAAGAGTGAAAAGATTGGAAAAGAGAAAAAGAGAAAAAACCGGATACCACATCCTAAACAGGAAACAAGGGATGAGCCTCTTCACCAGTTCAATAGACGTGGGTGGAGTGTGAACCGGGCGATAGTTTAGTCTATCTACTCCAATTGAAGAAAATAAAATAAAATAAAAGAGTGAAAAGATTGGAAAAGAGAAAAAGAGAAAAAAACCGGATACCACATCCTAAACAGGAAACAAGGGATGAGCCTCTTCACCAGTTCAATAGACGTGGGTGGAGTGTGAACCGGGCGATAATTTAGTCTATCTACTCCAATTGAAGAAAATAAAATAAAATAAAATAAAAGAGTGAAAAGATTGGAAAAGAGAAAAAGAGAAAAAACCGGATACCACATCCTAAACAGGAAACAAGGGATGAGCCTCTTCGCCAGTTCAATAGACGTGGGTGGAGTGTGAACCGGGCGATAGTTTAGTCTATCTACTCCAATTGTATATCAAAACAATTCTTGTGAAAATATCTTTTCTCCAATAGTCCACAGAGAAAAATGTAAAATCAAAATAATAAGAGTATAAACATTTCTAGCATCAAATTTCGTAGACACAGGGTATCTTACTTGTAAGGATAAGATAAATCTATTGATTTCATGAACAGATATTTATGAATTTCTGATATATAGTCAATGTCAGTTAAGTGTCATGCGTGATGCACGCTTTGGCGATCATGTCCCTACCGATCCATGACAGAATATTTTCCCGCAGTAGGTTGCCATTTATTTCTACTTAGAGTGGTTGCCAACCAAAGCAATATAACTAATCTGTCATAATCCTCTCAGTCAGTTAAGTGTCATACGTGATACACGCTTGGATGATCATGTCCCTTTTGATCCATGAAGGACTAGGAAGAAGATTTTCCCACAGTAGGTTGCCATTTCTTTCTGCGGTAGACTGGTTGCCAACCAAGGCTATAGAAATAAGCTGTCATGCTATTCAACCTCTCAGTCAATTGAGTGTCATACGTGATACACGCTTGGATGATCATGTTTCGTTTGATCCATGACGGACTAGAAAGAAGATTTTCCCACAGTAGGTTGTCATCTCTTTCTGCAATAGACTGGTTGCCAACCAAAACTATAGAACTAATCTGTCCTGATATTTAATGCATAGGATAAAGGAAATGAGATGGATTTATAAAAGCTATTTGCGCTTAAGTGAATGCAACGAATTCAACAGGAATTTGAACTCGGGTTTCCGAGTTCTCATCTTCTTACACTGCAACTTCTTCTTCTTCTTCTTCTTCTTCTTCTTCTTCTTCTTCTTCTTCTTCTTCTTCTTCTTCTATGTGCCTTGTCCTTTCAGGACATAGGCGATAATGGCTTTCCACAACTCCCTATCCAGGGTGGCTCTTAGCACGCTTTCTCCTATTACACCACGCAACCCTCGTTCCGTTATTCACCTGATCAGGTGTTTCAAATATATTATCCGCTGCTTTCCCCTGTCTCTTTTTCCCTCTATCTGGCCTGTTAGTATCAGGTTTTCCAAGCCCTCTTTCCTCATTGCATGTCTCAGGAACTTTAGTTGTCTCTTCCTGATACTCAGTATTAATTTCCTTTTTGTTTCCATCCTTTCCAAAATCTCGTCATTGCTTACATGCTCGGTCCATGATATCCGCAGCATCCTTCTGTAGAACCATTTTTTCATTGCTTCAAGTTTTTCCTTCGTCTTTGATGATATTGCCCAGCATTCACTGCCATATTAAAGAACTGACATCACATAGCAATCTAGTACTCTCTTCTTTGTTTCTAGCGAAATTGTCCTGTTTCTTAATACTTTACTCAACTTCTGGAATGCTTCCTTCGCCATGCCAATTCGTCTTCGGATCTCTGTGTCGCACTTTCCGTCTTCCGTTGGAACACTTCCTAGGTATTTAAATCTTTGTACCTGCTTGATTTTAGTGTCCCTTACTTGTATTTGGCATTTTGTGCTGCCCTTTTTGCTGATGACCATGCATTCGGTTTTCTTGCAGTTTATTTGTAATCATTTTTTGTTACTCTCTTCAGCCACCTAATATATCTTTAAATATCATATCTGTTCAGGAATTGAGTAGATTTGTTTTTCCTTGGTAAGCAGTGTATCTGAAGATAGAGAAACCTTCCGAATGTGTATTCATTTATTAAGCATTGTTGTTCTATTTTTCATATAGAATACTTTCTTTACAAAAATTTGATTTTCTTCAAACGCATTAAGCTACAGTAATCTGCAAAACGATGTGTTTTGTCAGGCGTTAACGATTCGTGTTATATATATATATATATATATATATATATATATATATATATATATATATATTGAGCTCTCTGGAAGAATAGTAGACTTTGCAAAAAACAGTAACTACTCTAGCATCTATGCATCGTTCATTCAGTAATGAATTAGAACAATCTGACTGTTGGCGTATATTTACATGGTATATCATACGATAAAATTCTGCTTCCTTCTGCCGAGCTCCTATAGCTCAGAGGTAGAATCGCCGATGACGCCAATTCAGTTGGGTTTCAATGCTGGGTAAAAGCAATCGGATCTTTAACCGTACTGATGAGCTACGAAACAGATCTGTCTGCGGATGACTATATATATATATATATATATATACAAATGTAAAAGAACGAAAAATAAAATTGCAACATTGAAAACATTAATTTAAACAGAACAATATAAAATTGCAGCAATATATATTTATTATTCAATTTTTAAATTAGAACATGTAAGAAACTACTACAAAATTGTACATTTTGTTTCAACTGTAGAAGCAAAATGTACGATTTTGTAGTAGTTTCTGACATGTTCTAATGTAAAAGTTGAATAATTTTTATAATTTATATATATATATATATATATATATATATATATATATATATATATATATAAAGAGAGAGAGAGAACGAGAGAGAGAGAGAAGTAAGCAATGTAGAGAGAATAAAAAATGAAGGAGAGCTGGAAGTGGAAGAGTATATATATATATATATAGGGGAAGACAGAAAAAGAACAGATGGTACAAAAAACAGAGAGGAAGTAATGTACAGAAGAAAGAGTATGAGAGAGAGAGGGAGAGAGAGAGAGAAAAGACAGAAAAAGAGAATAAAAGAGAGATAAAAATTACAGAGAATATTGTAACGTTGAGAGGAGGAGGGAGAAAGAAGACAGACAAAGAGAATAAAAGACGGTACAAAAACAGAGAGGGAGTAATGTACAGAAGAAAGAGAATGAAAGAGAGAAAAGACAGAAAAAGAGAATAAAAGAGAGAGAGCGAAATGTACAGAGAGTAGTGTAAGTTAGAGAGAAAGAGGGAGAAAGAAGACTGAAAAAGAGAAAGACAGAGAGAACAAAAACGGAGAGAAGAAAGAGAGAGAAATGGACAAAAAGAAACCCACGTAAGAAAGAAAGAAAGAAAGAAAGAAAGAAAGAAAGAAAGAAAGAAAGTCCAAGAAAAAATACGCTCAAGTCTAGAAATGAATGAGATTGGGAAAACGGCGAAAAAGATAGAGAGAGAAAGAAGGAGAAAGGAGAGAAAAGAAAGTAAAAGAGAACGAGTAGTAGAGAAAAAGGTGATAGCAAGGAAAGATCTATATAGCGAGAAGAATGAGAGAGAAAGAGAGAAGATTTTGTGAGTGCAAGATGCAAGTGAGAGGGTGTAGAAGCTGAATCGAGACGAGCAGTCGGAGGGAGTCACGGGTAGGTACGCGTTGTGTGAAGAGAAAACAGATCGACGTTAGGTCGGCGTGTCTTTTCGATTCTAAGTACATGTGCCCTCGTACATTTCTCGGCCTAAGATCGTGACACAAACCTTTTTCACAGACTAAGAGACAAGTCGAGTGTTTCGGGTTACGATTTCACATCCCCACCCCAGACTTTACCCCACCTTTTTCTATTCCTCTTACGGTCTATCTATTTTTCATAAAATCTTAACTTTTCAGTCTTACTAAACATGATCCTAACGGGGGTTTCTCATCATAATAATTATTTATTTCTGAAGATTCGTCTTCAATGTAGCACCTCCTCATTTCACTAACGAGATAGATTACAGGTAAGTAAAGTCTGTAAGGAAAATGAAAGCAACAAATAGCGATCAAATTGGGTAATTTTTATAACGGTTGTCATATACAACTTTGTGATGCCTCACATTAAGCTGGCCTTGTGTCATATTTGCTCTGGTTATATATTCTTTCCTACATCATCATTCAACCACCCCCGTTTTCATGAGATGCGTAAATTCTCGCAAACGATACTATCTCCCTCACACACGGTTGTGCACACACACACACACACACACACACACACACACACACACACACACACACAAATGTACACGTATTTTCTATTTTATTTTTTTAGAAAACTTCTGCCGTTCTAAAATAAAATCGAGGAGTAAAAATAATTTAAAACAAATAAATTATAGCATTTTATTTGTAAAGATGCATTTCACCCTTCTCTATGTAGCGGACTCTTCTGGTGACGTAGAAAAATATTACGCACGTGCAAAATATATTTATATATAAATTATATTTAGATAGATAGATAGATAGATAGATAGATAGATAGATAGATAGATAGATAACATTGTGGTTTGTTTGTATATATATATATATATATATATATATATATAGCAATATGGTGGCGTAAAGGTTGTCAAGCACGGAACGTGGAATCGGAAGTTCAAATTTTAGACGAATCAGTTGCGCTCACTTTCGCACAAATGTCATTTGGAAAGAAATGGATCATACTCTTCTGTTCCAAAAGATGAGTTAAATAGTATCGTAGACTAGGCTCTTTAGCCTTGGATGGCAGCCACTCTTGTAGAAGGCCTACTCTGAATCAAAGAAAATATTAGAGAAGATATTGAGAAAGCTCTTCAGAATTTTTTTTGCAAGAATTCACGCCATTCACTGAGAATAAAAAAGAGAGACTGTATCGAGACATAATCACCCACGTCCTGAAGGGGAAATATATATATATATCTATACTTATGTAGGCGAGTCATATGGTTGAAGTAAGCGTGTGTATTTCTGACTGATGCTTGCGGTCAGTGTTCGATGCCAACTTTAAGCCATTGTTTTTTAATCCTGATTTTTTTACTATCTTTTTTCATTTTCTGCGGATTTTGGTAAAAAGACGAAGATTATTAGCTCGTTGAGGAGACAAAGTTGAACTTATTTATATTAACTGGTTGCGCGTCTACGCGAAGCTATTTACACTAAGGAAAAATAAAAACACACGCGTAAAATATTTGGTACAATACCTCAGAGAGAGAGAGAGAGCGAGAGAGAGAGAGAGAGAGAGAGAGAGAGAGAGAGAGAGAGAGGATAAAAAAATGAAAGTCCAAACATCTAGTGTTGAAGAAAGAAGTGAAAAAGGCACAGAAAAAATATTTTACAGAAGAGGAATTTCGATTTTAGCTTCAAAATTTTATTCATAAAATATTAAAAAAATTCTTAGAAAAATAATATTTGACAGTACTTACAAAGGATGAATATTCTCACAGAGTGACTGTGAGATGAAAGCATGCAAGATTTTAGAAGCATCGTTTTGAATATGCCGAAAAAAAGCGAAATGTATAAGGACAATGATGTTCTTCTTCATTTCGTTCATTGTAGTTAGAGATTTTACCCGATGTAGTGGGAGCTTTTCTTAAATTTTCTCGACTTTCAAATGACTTTTTCATACTATTTGGACGAAATTGAGTTATATATGCATGCGTCTGCCGCGAAAATGTTAACCAAAAAGCCTATCTATCTATCTATCTATCTATCTATCTATCTATCTATCTATCTATCTATCTATCTATCTATCTATCTATCTATCTCATTCTGTTCATTATCTATCTATCTATCTATCTATCTATCTATCTATCTATCTATCTATCTATCTCATTCTCTACATATGTGTGTATGTATGTATGTACGTATGTATGTATGTATCTATCTATCTATCTATCTATCTATCTATCTATCTATCTATCTCATTCTGTTCATTATTTATCTATCTATCTATCTATCTATCTATCTATCTATCTATCTATCTATCTATTCTATCTATCTATCTATCTATCTATCTATCTATCTATCTATCTATCTCATTCTGTTCATTATCTATCTATCTATCTATCTATCTATCTATCTATCTATCTATCTATCTATTCTGTTCTTATCTATCTATCTATCTATCTATCTATCTATCTATCTATCTCATTCTCTACATATGTGTGTATGTATGTATGTATGTATGTATGTATGTATGTATCTATCTATCTATCTATCTATCTCATTCTGTTCATTATCTATCTATCTATCTATCTATCTATCTATCTATCTATCTATCTATCTATCTATCTCATTCTCTACATATCTATCTATCTATCTATCTATCTATCTATCTATCTATCTCATTCTGTTCATTATCTATCTATCTATCTATCTATCTATCTATCTATCTATCTATCTGTCTATCTATCTATCTCATTCTGTTCATTATCTATCTATCTATCTATCTATCTATCTATCTATCTATCTATCTATCTATCTATTCTATTCATTCTGTTCATCATCTATCTATCTATCTATCTATCTATCTATCTATCTATCTATCAACACTAATTTGGTATGCGTAAGTTTTAAAATGAATTTTTAAGATGAAAACTCTTTCCTGAAGCTTTTATTTTAGCTTTAAATTGAAAGCTAAAGCATTTCAACTTTACTGTTTCCACTAAGCAAAATTTATTTAATGTGCTTTATTTCAAACAGAAATTATACTGATCGGAATCGATTTTTTTCTTTGAAAATCGATAAAATTGGCCATTTTGACACATTTGTAAACAAAAGTTTATTTTCGGTTTTGAAAATCTTGCAAACATAAAATATATATTTTTGAAACGTTATTTGAGAAAAATTAGCTAGAGTTAAAGTTACATTAATCTGATTTGAAACAAATATTACTTACTTATAGCATAAATGTTGTATACAAGCATTTCTTAACCATGGGGTGTTGTTTTTCTGAAGGGTTAATTATTTTATTGGCAGTTGAATGAACGTCAAACGTGTAGCAGATAATTTTATAAAAAGTTTTTTTCGTAATGGGAGGAGGCATAAACCTTAAAGCCCTTGACCATTTAATGATAACGTTAGGTTTGAACACCCATACTTAGAAATTATGCACATATGTACACGTACAAAAACAAATCAAAATTGTTTTTAAAATATTCGCTTTGTTAAATTGTAATAAGCTTTACTATATATGATTAGTAAATATAGTTTTATTTAATATTTTCTAGGAGAAGCTGAATTTATAAAAGATTTTTTTTTTAATTTATAAATTAAGCAAATTTAAAATAGTAAAAATATGAAAACAAATCTTGTAAAATTCATTTTCATACAAAAAATGTTTCTTCATAGAATATTGCCTTTAAATATATATCATTTATAGAAGCAATTAAACGTTGCTCTGATTAAATAATGTCATGGTTTTATTTTTTGATTCAGTCAGATATTCCGTAAGACGGGGTTCGATTTTGCAAAAAGAACTCAGTGATTTAAATTCTTAAAAGAATTCTGCTTTAAAAATTATCTCGTAAAATTTCTCAAGTTTTCATAAATTTAAGTAAGAGGGCAAAATACATATTAAAATATCAAACCAAGATTTTCAAATAAAAAAATTATTCGAAAATACTTTCATGAAAAAGTCTTGATAATTTCATTAAAATCCGACAGTTATTTAATTTTTGCAAGAATTTCCAAATTGATGTTTCTGTCAGTGCAAGAAAAAGATTTGCTACGCCGAAAGTTAATACAACCGCTGAGACAAGAAAAACAAGTTTTTAATCAAAATTTCGAATGTCCTAACAATGGTAAAAAATTATTAAGAGGAAGGATTAAAGCAATTCTTTTAATATTTAATTAAAAGAATTGCTTTAATCCGTCCTTGACGATTAATTTGACGATTAAGCTATGTTTTTATTACGTTGAGAGCATACTTTCATCATGGTATAGTGACTTTTTAGCGATTTCGTGGAGGTACATCTATCTATCTATCTATCTATCTATCTATCTATCTATCTATCTATCTATCTATCTATCTATCTATTTCTGTCTGTTCCTATCTATCAATAAAATTTGGCAATTAGGCACAGATTTTTGTAGTTTCGGAACGTAGTCTATTAAAAATAAGTAAGTAAGGCATTGTCATAGGTCAGGAATCAATAAAAGGTTTACTACTAATAGTAATATATCGTCTTACTTTAAAGTTCCTGATGATGAACATTTTACTCGTAAATGCCCTTCTCTGATACCAATAAGTATGTTTACCAAATTAGTAATTTATTCAAAAAAGCAACCTGATTAACGAACCGACAAAAATTTACATCTTCCCAATTTTATACATAAATTACAATTAAAGTTAAATTAAGAATGATCGTGTAATAATATCTTAACCAAAACAAATAAAAAATGCACTGAAATGTAAGAAAAAACATTTTTCCTACACTCAGTATTCACCGGCACAGTATATATATATATTATATTATTTATATATTATATATGCGTGGTATTTAAAAGCGCTCAATATCAGTGATAGAGCTGACATATATATATATATATATATATATATATATATATATATATATAGTCATCCGCGGACTGATCTATTTCGCTGTATCACAGCTCTTCATACCCTTAGACATCCGATTGCTTTCAGCCAGGATTGAAACCCGACCAAACTGACATCAGTCGGCGATTCTAACTCTGAGCTATGTGCACTCGGTAGAAAAAGGTCGACTTTTAGCGTGTGATACACCATTATATATATATATGCACACTCACACATACATACACACTCACACACACACACACACACACAATCACACTCACACACACACATACACACTCACACATACACAAAGACACACACACACACATATATTGTAATAAATACGTTTCGTTAAAAATGACAGACAAATTTTTCATAGTATAAATTATATAAAAATTTGTCCGAATATTTTATTTCTCTAAGCGCTTTCGGCTATACTTTTAGCCATTATCAAGGGTGCATTTTATTTTACATTTAACTGAATATATAGATCGTTTTGTATATGTATGTCGAATCATAGGAATGTTAAAACGATGAGCACATGGTGGTCGTGTTCATATTGTTATGGTTTGATATTTTTGAGATTTGGATTTATATTTGAATAAAATTTATGTTCTGAAAAGAAAAAATAATTTTAAGAACACATGAAAAATTATATGACAAAACTTAACCATAGCAACATGTCTTTCATTGTTAACGAAAGTTGCAAAAACAGCTGCCTAGTGCCTCAATACAAAATATAGTGTTTAATTGTAATAATGATTTAAATGCTCAGCGCCAAGGTTGTTGTTTTTCAGAGTTGTTTTTTTTTTTTTAATGATAAAATGTATTATGGCAAGCAGGTTTTTTTTTTTTAATCGTAAAGTGCTCGATATCGGGGGTGTAGATAGAGCGTTGATAGTCCGAACATTGTAAATACTATCTCATCTCAATATATATATATATATATATATATATCAGTTGATTTTCTAAGCGCCGTTTACATGTAGCACAAGGCCGAAAGAATGGGGTACCAAGTGAGGATCTAACACATTATTACACAGTTGTAACAGGTTTTAGCGAGACAAGCTTGCTAACCATTATTCCACGTCGAGATCAGTGATGTACGAAATTATATATATATATATATATATATATATATATATATATATATATAATATATTATTATATATATATAATATTTCGTCTATTTCTATCTATCTATCTATCTATCTATCTATCTATCTATCTATCTATCTATATATATATATATATATATATATATAGTTCCGTCTGTTCTTATCTATCTATCTATTTCCGTTTGTTCCTATCTATCTATCTATCTATCTATCTATCTATTTCCGTTTGTTCCTATCTATCTATCTATCTATCTATCTATCTATCTATCTATTTCCGTTTGTTCCTGTCTATCTATCTATCTATCTATCTATCTATCTATCTATTTCCGTTTGTTCCTATCTATCTATCTATCTATCTATCTATCTATCTATCTCATTCTGTTCATATGTATGTATGTATGTATGTATGTATGTATGTATCTATCTATCTATCTATCTATCTATCTATCTATCTATCTCATTCTGTTCATATGTATGTATGTATGTATGTATGTATGTATGTATCTATCTATCTATCTATCTATCTGTACCTACACTACTTTGGTATCCGTAAGGTTTAAAATGATTTTTTTAAGATGAAAAATCTTTTCTGGGGCTTTTATTTTAGCTTTAATTGAAATTGTGGTACGAAATATATATATATATATATATATATATATATATATATATATATATATATATATACAGGAAGATGTAACTGTATGTTCTATTGTAATGATTTCTTTTCTTGCACTTCTCACCTGCGGAAATCTCTTGCGATTTTTCCTTTCCCACCACCTACGATATTCAAAAATAATAAAAATACGGCGCCAATCGCCATTTTCTGACTTCTCGATTGTCTTTTCTCCTCACGAAATAAAACCTCATCATTCTCGCTTTCAATCCCATAACCCCTTGCGTCTGAGAGGCATTGTAGCCTTGCTGGTAATGAAATGATTAAAAAAAAATGTTGCTAGAGAATAAAGTAAACATATTTTTATCGTGTTGTGTGTCACCTGGTTATATCTAGTGTTGTTAGATATCCCTAGAAAAATACTTCAACAACCGATTGATTTTATAAAAATATAAATAAATGGTTTGGTAAATTAGAGATTAAACCTCACCCAATAAAACATTCTCGAACCAACGATATTTATTCTAACGTCCATCCTATTTTCCCTCAGCAGCACTAAAACCTCTTGTAGTAGTAGTAGTAGTAGTAGTAGTAGTAGTAGTAGTAACAGTATCGATAATAAGGAAGGCTTTTACCAGCTGGTGTTCTTACGAGAGCGGTATCAGCAGTAATGCCCCACCTAAATGTGCAATAGTACACTGCACACCCTATTGGCACGCAGACAGACAGACAGGCCGGCGGGAAAACGGGCGCAGACTGACAGGCGAATGCGTGTTCCCACTCAACGCTTTCACACAGTCACATGTACTAATAAATTGAGCGTAGACTAACACAAGTCCTCATAGAGGGAAACAAGATCTAGGAAGAATGTGTTACGTTATTCCCCCTAGCGACAAATCCGTGGAGATGCAGGTTCGAACCCTGCAGAAGCTCATACATTATTTTCAAAAAGGCTTTCGAATGCCCACACCGGTAATCATAAATTTACACTGTTTAAATAAACAGGTCTACTCAAACGCGTATTTCCATAAAATATAACTTATAAAGTAATATATTTATCTATCGCCCGGTTCACACTCCACCCACGTCTATTGAACAGGTTAAGAGGCTCATCCCTTGTTCCCCGATTAGGATGTGATTTCCGGCTTTCTCTTTTCCAATCTTCTCATTTTGTTTTTTGTTTTTTTTTTCTCAATTGGAGTAGATAGATCTATCTATCGCCCGGTTCACACTCCACCCACGTCTATTGAACAGGTTAAGAGGCTCACCCCTTGTTCCCTGTTTAGAATGTGGTTTCCGGATTTCTCTTTTCCAATCTTCTCACTTTGGTTTCTTTCTTTTTCAATTGGAGTAGATAGATCTATCTATCGCCCGGTTCACACTCCACCCACGTCTATTGAACAGGTTAAGAGGCTCATCCCTTGTTCCCCGTTTAGGATGTGGTTTCCGGCTTTCTTTTTTCCAATCTTCTCACTTTGTTTTATTTTTTTTTTCTCAGTTGGAGTAGATAGATCTATCTATCGCCCGGTTCACACTCCACCCACGTCTATTGAACATTTAAGAGGCTCATCCCTTGTTCCCCGTTTAGGATGTGGTTTCCGGCTTTCTCTTTTCCAATCTTTTCACTATTACGTAGCGCCCCGCACATCAATGGCGTTACCGCCCTGCTCGGGGTGATACGATTAAAATATATATATATATATATATATATATATATAGATAGAGAGAGAGAGAGAGAGAGAGACAGACAGACAGACAGACAGACAAACAGAGAGAGAGAGAGAATAAAAAGAGAGAGAGAGAATAAAAAGTGTGAGAGGCCGTGAACGTTTTGTTTAATGTGTATATTTGTTGTTGTTGTTATTATACATGTTATGATACATTCTTCTTCTATGTGCCCTGTCCTTTCAGGGCGTAGGCGATCGTGGTTCTCCACGTCTCCCTATCCCTTGTGGCTCTTAGTATGTTTCTTCCTGTACACCTCGCAACCCCCGTTCCGTCATCCACCTGATCAGGCCCTGCAAATATGTTATCCACTGCCTTTCTCTGTCTCTTTTTCCTTCTATCTGGCCAGTCAGTATCAGGTTCTCCAAGCTCTCCTTCCTTATTCAGTGTGTCTCTTCCTGATGCCCAGTATTAATTTCCTTTTTGTTGCCATTCTTTCCAACACCTCATCGTTGCTTGCATGCTCAGTCCACGATATCCACAGCATCCTTCTGTAGAACCACATTTCCGCTGCTTCAAGTTTTGTCCTCATTTTCGATGATACTGTCCAGCATTCACTGCCGTATTGAAGAACTGACATCACATAGCAATCCAGCACTCTTTTCTTTGTTTCTAGTGAAATTTTCCTGTGTGTTAGTACTTTACTCAGCTTCTGGAGCGCGTCTTTTGCCATGCCAATTCGCCTTCGGATCACTGTGTCGCACTTTCCATCTCCTGTTAGAACACTTCCTCGGTATTTAAATTTTTGTATTTGCTTGATTCTGGTATCCCCGACCTATATTTGGCATTTTAAGTGTTTCGAGTCTTAAAGTTGACTCTCTTCAGGCAAATGAACTTGTGGTGTTACGTACCTAGTTCCGTTTGTTTCTGAGGGCCAAGGTGTTGTTTATAAATGGAGCTAGATCCATACAGCCACATGTTTATTCGCCAGAAGAGAGTCAGCTTTAGACTCGAAACACGTGTTGTGTCACAAATACCATTATTAACACTTAATCCGTCTCTTTTCTCTCCAGTTTTGGGTTAAATAGGAGGACAGATTGGGTTCTATAGCCTTGGCTGGCAAACAGTCTATCGCAGAAAGCAATGTCAACCTACTGAGGAATAATCTTCTACCCAGTCCATCATGTCTCGAAAGAGACATGATCGCCCAAAGCGTGTATTACGTATGACACTTAATTGACTGGCTGAATGTATCATGACATGTATAATAACAACAATACATATACACTTTGAACAAAACGTCCATGGCCTCTCACTTTTTATTCTATACCAATTTCTCTCGTTGGAACAACCCTATTTATTTTCATATATATAGTGATGAATCTCTATCTCTGCCACTTTTTTTTAATGTCTGGACGACAAATTTTAAATAATTTTTTCTTTCTTAATTCCCTTCCCCAATTTTTTTAAACTTCCTATGTATGGATATTTTTGGGCTCCTTCTGGTATTTTTGTACCCTATTTGAATTAAATTTTTTTATTTTTGATTGTTGCTGATGAAGCGAGAATTTTCTCGCTGAAATAGCTATTCAACGGAATGTAAATTTCGGAATTTAACCTTATAAAAACCAATATCCCCAACCCTTTCCTTTACTAGAGCAAACTACTGAGCTTAGAATTTTCCCTCAATCTTTGTTTAAATGAGACTGAGAATGCATGCCTTAAAATGACATATTGAAAATGGCTATTCCCTTATAAGTTTTATCGGAATTTACAGATAATTAGATAAATAAATATGTATATATATAATTTTGGTCATAATGTAATTAGACCTGTACACAGTTGTATTAAAAAGTGCTCAATATATTTATATTGTAGAGGTTTTGAATATGTTTAATTTGGAAATGAGCTCTTTCCGCAACCTAGGCTTTTTAATCTCTTCAGATGATTTTTAAAAACTTCTAAATTAAGTTATTAAAAATTTATAACAACTTAATTTAGAAGTTTTAAAAAATTGTTTGAATAGATTAAGACCTAGGTTGCGGAAATAACTCATTTCCAATTTAAACATATTCAAAAGCTCTGCAATATAAATGTATTGAGCACTTTTTAATACAACTGTGTGCAGGTCTAATTACATTATGACCAAAATTTACATATATATATATATATATATATATATATATATATATATAAAATAACTTAAATCCAAACTGAAAAGTAGGATGGTAAATCCCAAAAACCTGATCCTAATTAATATTAAAATTTTAATATTAAAAAATGAAAAGGGTGGAGAGCTCAATGTAATTAAAATTACAGAGCTAATATAAAATAAAATAAGTTTTCAATGTTCAAAATTGTGTTGTTTGATCATTTCAACATTAAATCCGTAAGAGAGATTTCACATATCGTCAGCAACTTTTCATTTTGAAAAAGTGTTAGTTGCTGACGTTATGTGAAATCTCTCTTAGGGATTTCATGTTGAAATGATCAAACAACACAATTTTGAACATTGAAAACTTATTTTATAAAAATTCAGTTAAAATTGTATTTTAATATATTTCATATTTTAATTTTAATTTCCACATGTGGCTAGCTAATTTTGTACAAGTTTTTAAGTTTTCTATTTTAAATGCTGACTTGTGATTGTACCACCTGGTCTTAAAGGTGTCTTTGGTTGATCTGAAATATATTTTCTTTTGACCATTTAATTCACACACACACACACACACACACACACACACACACACACACACACACACACACACACACACACATATATATATATAATATTTAAGTAGTTGAGATTTTGTTAAGGTTTTGTTTTGTTATATATATATATTCATTTTGGATTTATATATATATATATATATTCTTTTTAATCATATCACCTCGAGCAAGGCGGTAACGCCACTGATGTGCAGGGGACTACGTAAGAGTGAAAAGATTGGAAAAGAGAAAGCCGGAAACCACATCCTAAACAGGGAACAAGGGATGAGCCTCTTCACCTGTTCAATAGACGTGGGTGGAGTGTGAACCGGGCGATAGTTTATTCTATATATATATATATATATATATATATATATATATATATGAAAATGAATATATATATATAACATAACAAAACCTTGACGAAATCTGAACTGCCGAAATATTAACGAATATTGCGGAAAGTGTCTTACATGCTTTAGATAAAATGTTGAAGCTTCGGCTTTTGATTTGAACATCTCGAAAGCATCGTCAGCGTTTATCGTACAGGTCATCTTATAAGTTGAAAAGCTACAGGGATCCGGACAAGATTTTGAACTGATCCAGTATTTCTTATCAAATTGTAATAAACCATTTCGCACTAAGCAGGGCTCTACCATGAGTTCTACATTGTTCTTAATTTTCATCAATGGCATTTACGATAGCATCAGCTCTAAAATTGGTATATATATTGATGACACAACCATTCACTCCAGTCATCCCTTCGAAAAGGTCAAATTACCAGCTGATTAAAAAAAAAAAAAAAGAACCCACCAATCTGTTATTAACTGGGGCAAATGATGGTCTGTTAATTTTAAAGCCCCAAAACCAAACTTAAAAAAAAAAAAAATTACTGCTTTCCATCAGCATGACTGATGCTAACCTCCAGGAGAGTGACGGTTTGAGGCTTTTCGGGCTAACATTTTCGGTTGACATTATGTGGAAAGATGATATTGAATTTATTGCTAGGTCTTCTGACAAGAAAGTAAACTCACTCTGTCGTGCTGGACTGATTTTCTCTCTTGAATCTATTTTACATATTTGGAGATTCCTGATAAAATTTAAAGAAGAATCAGTTATATTATTGGTCCTGACCTGGCGTCTCGGATTCAGTCACTTTCCCACCGCCGTAAAGTTGCTATGATATGCCTTTTCACTAAATACTTTCGGAACGAGAAATCGAGGAGTCGAGTTAGAATTCCAGTTGAATTCCTTACATTCACTTACGCGCAAATACCCTTAGGAAAGGTATTAATCAGTCTCTTCCCTCCAGTTATGGGTTAAATAATAGGACAGTTGAGTTCTATAGACTTGGCTGGCAACCAGTCTACCTACTGCGTTTATAATCTTATGTCCAGTCAGTCATATCTCTTTCGAGACATGATCGCCCAAAGCGTGTATCACGTATGACACTTAACTGACTGACCACTCAAATATAGGTATCGATTAAAAATAACGTGTAAAAATGTGTGTGTGTGTGTGTGTGTGTGTGTGTGTGTGTGTGTGTGTGTGTGTGTGTGTGTGTGTGTGTAATAGACATAGGCTCGGTATGAGAAATACTATTGGGAAAGATATTAATCAGTTTCTCCCCTCGAGTTATAGGTTAAATAACAGGACAGATTGGGTTCTATAGCCTTGGCAGACAACCAGTCTACCGCAAAAAGCAATGGCAACATACTGCGGGATAATCTTCTGCCCAGTTAGTCATGTGTCTTTCAAGACATGACCACTCAATTGTGTATTTCGTATGGCATTTGACTGACTGACTAGATTCGCAACAAGTTTTACATTTGAGATGGCTAGATGTAACTGTACGTTCTATACTAACAGTTTTTTCTCTTGTACTTCTCACTTGTGGAACTCTATTCCGGCTTCATGTATTACTCTTCTGTTGTTCACGCACCTTAATAATGTTTGCTTTCTAATTCTTTCACACCTACTAACCTCTTATGTCTTAGTGGCTTTACTGCCTTGCTTGCAGCTAATTCGACACACACACACACACACACACATATATATATATATATATATAGTCATCCGCAGACAGATCTGTTTCGCTGTATCACAGCTCATCAGTACGGTTAGACTACGATTGCTTTTAACCCAGGATTGAAACCCGATCGAATTGGCTACAGTCGGCGATTCTACCTCTGGGCTATGGGTGCTCGGTAGAAGAAGGTAGAATATATATATATATATATATATATATATATGTTTGCTTCTTTCAAACGTTTTTATAAATACTTTCATCGTAATTCTTTGAATGAGCTCTTCACTAGGGTACCGACACTTTATGAATTTCAGTAAATTAATACTGAAGAAGAGAGTACTGGATTGCTATGTGATGTCAGTTCTTTAATATGGCAGTGTATGTTGGACAATACCATCAAAGATGAAGGAAAAAATCGAAAAAATTAAAGCAATTTAAATGTGGTTCTACAGAAGGATGCTGCGGATATCATGGATCGACCACGTGAACAATGATGAAAGAAAGAAAAGGAAAAGGAAATTAATACTGATCATCAGGAAGAGACAGCTAAAGTTCCTGGGACATGCATTGAGGAAGGAGGGTTTGGAGAACCTGATACTCACAGGCCAGATGGAGTGGGAAAAGAGACAGAAAAAGCAGCGGATAACATATTTGAAGGGCCTGAGTGAGTGGATGGCAGAACGGGAGTTGCGTGATGTAACAAGAGAAAGTGTGCTAAGAGCCACCATGAATAAGGAGACGTGGATGGCCATGATCGCCTACGTCCTGAAATGACAAGGCACATAGAAGAAAAAGAGACTACATTAGCAAGTATCATTCGTTCATGCTTAGAATATTGCTGCTACATATTGTCCGGCGCTTCTGCTATATATTTAAAAAAATAATAATCCAACGAAATTATCAGCAGTATTGTTGGTTTGGGCATCAGTTACTTTCCTGCCACCGTAAATTTGCTTCACTGTGTCTTTTCAATAAATGCTTTCAAGGTCATTATTCAGATGAGTTCTTCCTTACAGTAACCACTCTTTATGAATTTAAGCGCAGTACAAGACTGACTACGAGGTCTCGTAAATTAACAGTTCAGTTGTTAAGATGAAACCGTGAGTTCTATGCTAAGAGTTCCTTATTTTGCACTTCTCGTTTGTGGAACCCTCTTCTGACTTTTTGCATCTCAACTTTGATCTTCAAGAATTTAAATGCAATGTCAATTGTTATTTACCGTCTTCTTAATTACTCATCTGTTGCTTGGTCCTGGGCATGACGGTAAACTGCATCCGGTAGCAAGGCCTCTGGTTGAGAGGTTGTGAGGAGCACGGAACCACCTCTTAATTGCTGTTGTTCCCAGGTCTACCCTGACCCGGAGTGGTAGCACTTGTTAGGGTCCCAGCTATGGGCAAATAGTTAACTCCCAAAGTGAGGTCAAAACACTGTGAAAGTATAAAAATACACTTTTATAGAAATATACACATAAATATAGACTTTTATAGAAAAATATATATTTTTCAAGAAAATATATTACCAACAATACATTTTAAAGAAAAAAATATTACCGTAACACATTTTGCAGGGAAAAAACTTATTCTCAACAAATGATTTTGAATACAAAACTAGAAGACATTTTCAGTTTTCTAAA